>SMJT01000065.1:894985-909198 GCA_004349715.1 Crucihimalaya himalaica
CAAGATGCATAAGCTACAATCATTATTATTTAAACATCAAGACAATTGACCAATGATGCATAAACATTCAATTCACATTCCATTTCTTATGACATGGAACACTCAAGTGATAGTCATTCCATGTGCTATGCTTCAATCCATATTAGCTATTCACCAACAACAACCATCGCCACCTAGTAATCGCATACAAACCACAATTACTATATCATTAAGTATGAGTCCATTAAGTCAAATTCATCGGTTAGAGTGAAATGCATGCTTGGAAATTTTCTAGACATTTTATATACACCTTGTGAACAAGAAATGTCATAAGTTCTAAGAATTGAGTGATCAAGTCATTTCTAGATCTGTGATCTTTCCTAACATGAGAACAAATTTTTATCTAAGCCTAAACATCAACAATCAATCATCAAATCATCAAAATCAAGATCCAAAAACCCAGAAAAGTCAACTCACAAAAACATCAAGAACACAAAGAAAAAAGACATGAAAATGAAGAAGAAGAACAAATAAAACATATATATATAGATAGAGTTGAAGAAATCTTCTCTAAAGTGCATGAATCTTGAAGACACATACAAATCTCATGAGGAGAGAGTTTGGTCGAACCCCACTCTTACAAAGGAAAACGGACTGGTCAACTCTGGTCAACTCTTGTTTCTGGGTGCGTATGACCTGTGCTGCTATGGTTACGACTCTACCAATACACACACCTCTCCGACTGTCGGATACACAGCTCTCCCCGTGTAATCGTAACAATCCACCGACCTGGTTTTTTTTTTTTTTTTTTTTGGTTCGGTACTCCAGACCACCACTAAAAAACAACGACCATAACAAAAAACACAACAAACACCAACATTGGGTCGAATATTACTTATCGGGAAATCACCTCATCCCTCATCATTTTTCGGCTCATTACAGATTTATCATCGAGAACACGTTGGAACGCGTTCGTATAATGTAACCCACAACAAGGCTTAGAAATACCGCACTAAAATGCGACCCATATTCTATATTGCAACCAACTACTCCAATTGCTCTGACAGACGCACCTCTCATATAAAAGCTAAACAGCTAATTTTCCTATGATTATCTTGAGAGCCCATAAGCGTAAATCCAAAGGATCGGACATTAGTCTGACATCGTATCTTCTCCACCTTCAAGCATGTTGGATTGACTCTGCATTTGACATTTCCTAACTTTGGTCCAAAATTTGCATCCTTCATTTTCCTTATATTTCTATGCATATCCTTTGATCCAATCCACTCCTAAACACCTGAATAAACACAAAAAGAACAAAAAGAAGACACAAAACAACCTAGGACATCTAAAATGCAAGATGAGACCCAATGAGACTCAAATGTATGAAAATATCTCCAAACTTTACAAAATGAGATTAAAACATATGAAAATAAAGACTTAAAATCGTGTAAAATATGGTGTTATCATGTACCAGCCCAACCGTGCACTGACCACCATCGCAGGCGATGTTTCCAAGCTGCGCTTTGATCCAGATCCCAGCCAGCTTTCGGTTGCTCCGGCTACACGTGTACGCGCTCTGCCACGTCTCCCATCCACTCCGGTCGATGCTGATGCAGCACCCGCAGCTGACTTTGCTGGAAGTCTGCCCCGTCGTTCATAGCAACACCAGACATCTGCTCCTGCCCCTTCATTTCCTCCACCACCGGATCTGCCAATTCTGAGGTACGTCGTGAAGAGCCTACAGAGCATCTGGGCCACTGTCTCTCGTTGCTGCTGCATGTCATCTACGGATGACCACTACTCCACCCCCAGCCCTTCATCCCGCTATGCTGTCTCTGACATTGATGACTCTGATGACTAGACTCTGTTTCCTGGGTTTCACATTTTCCCTTTCCTTGTTTTCTTTTTCTTTTGTTTGTCTTTCATTTTGAACTTTTAGATCTTATTGTCGTCTCCTTCTCAGTACTCATTGAACTTATGGCTATCTTATGATTATGTTGCTTCTAACTCGTGCTCTAGTGATCTAACAGTGCTTCATCTAACATTTGGCTCTCTGGACACGATTTTGGGCATCAGTAATACGCAAAAAGGACCTTGGTATCGATCGATACATTTCTGGTATCGGTCAATACTCAGCAGCATCGGTCGACACTGGTTACAACATCGATAGATACTCAAACTAATACACGGTACCTTTACGAAAACCCTCCAGCCATTCTGTTCTTTTGCTTTCCTTTGCCCCCTCTAGGCTAGATAACACTGGGGACAGTGTTGTTTAAGTCTGGGGGAGGTAGTTACTGACATTGTGTTTGTTTTTCTTTGAGTCAGTTATCTTTGAGTCAAATTTTGTTTTTTTGAGTCAAAACCTGTTGGAGATTATGAACTTTTGCTTGAATCCATTACTTTGACTTTGTTTTTAAGTAACCAATGTCACAGAATAGGCTCTAAGATCGACTAATGAAAAATCCAAAGACTGACCAGTTGACTAGAAAACACCCATGTCTCCAGCATATTTCTTCTAAATCCTGAGCCAAATTTTGCACTTCATTTTTGAGGTCGGTGTTCACTGAACTTGATTCATCATTCATATCTGACAAAGGAACCCATGTGTTTGAAAATTATGGTATACCTCTCCCTTGACACACGTTGACACAAACAAAAAATGCATGAAAGATGAAATGATTTCCGCCGAGTAGAGGGCTAGGAACACTTCCTGTGATCCTATTTTTCTACTTGGATAAGGAATGATCACACAAAGGTCTTTAGCGAGGTTTAGTAACATTTTTCGAGACTCTGTTATTCGCCTAATACTTTTGATACTTTGAGAGTGTAGAACCTTTGATTTGGTGGCAATCACCATCAATACTCGCGTCTCAAACTTTAATTTGTATATGCGAAGCTTAATCCAAAATCAAGAGCATAAAAAGAGATAAGTCTGGGGGAGAGGAAAATCATATCAATGTATGAAACTTGGGTGGTTCCTTGGTTACGATATCGCATGAGGAAGAATCTAGAAGGTTCCTGAACATCAACAACAGTGATGAAATGACAATGAAGGATTTAGTATGATTGATGCTATGAAATAATGTGTGGATACTAGGAAGCTGCAATTGTCTACGGAGAAGTACATGGCGGTTAGATTCGAAACTGATTAGGTGACATCTGGGAGCTTGGAAAAAGGGTCAATACAATGTTTCAAGAACAAGTGAGTCTCCGTGTTTTCAAACCTCTTTCTCTGTTTTGGTTTTCTGTTTGCTTGAGGGCAAGCAAAGACTAAGTCTGGGGGAGTTGATATATCATGGTTTTTACCCATTTTCAACCATGATATAAGTCCTTTTATTGAGCCTTTTTACTAGTTTTAGAGTGTTTCATAGCCTTTTTAGGATGTAGGCACAACTAGAGCTAAATTGGATTTATGGAAGCTTTTGAAGCATATCGGAGCTTAAGCAGTTCGGAGAACTGAAGCTCAGTATCGATCGACACCTATGCAGCGTCGATCGACACCATCATCTAAAAGAAACACGATTGAAGATCTCAGTATCGATCAATACCATTCACGGTGTCGGTCGATACCAATGTTCAGAACGCGCATTCTTCAGAAGACCCGAAGAAGAAACATAAGTTTTCCTTATTTTTCCAATGAACTCCAAAGCGTGTTTTTAGTTATCAAATTAGGTTTTTCAGCCTCGAAAGGCAGAATTTGATTCTTGCAATTGAGTACTCTATTTTACTTTATGATATCTATCTTATTCATGATGTTTGTTTCATTCAACATGTCTGAGTAGATTCCTTGTTAGGTTTAGGGTAAATCAAAGGTATTTGATTGAATTGTTAAATAAGATAAATAGCTAGGAAAATCTATAGAGTTCTTCACCTAGATTTGAGATTAAAGCTTATTCTAGTCTCGCAAACTAGAATCTGATATTAAGATTATTGATTGACACGCAAGTGTGATTAATTTCTTGAACTAGTGTTTGGTGAGCAAAAGACCTACTCGCAAAGAAATTTAGTTTAGGATTTTGTGAACAATTGAACTTGATCGTTAATGCTTGTTTGAATTTATAGGATTTACAAAGAAATTTGGAATTCTAGGTTTAGACATAGATAGTCTTCGCAAGGACAGTTGGTTTACTTTACATCTGTGTTTCAAGTTCAAGAGCGGTGCTTATTTTATTCCTGACATTTTATTTGATTGACAAATCCTGATTTCCCTCCGAATTTCCCTAAGCCTAGCTTTTTCCCTCACTAATCTTACTACTTGATTTTAATTGTTTTGTTATTTTTGATTACATTTATTTGCTTGGCTTAATTCACATTCTGGAATTTATTGAGTGACAATCTTGAGTCTTTGTGGTTCGACCCCTAGAATACTACAGCTACTGCTTAGAAACTTTAGAGTATTTTATTTGAGCATATCATGGCTGGAGATAAATAGGCTTGTATATATATGTGCACAAACACACAATACAAGAAACCCTATTAATTTTCCAAGTAAGAGACTAGGCCTTAGTAGGCCTCAACTTCAAAATAAGAAAAGCTGGGAGCGGGGTGTTACAAAACTTATCTCAGTTTGGCACCATAAGCAGAGCATTCAAAGACTGTAGCGTGTACACCTGGAGTTTCGGCTACACTGGAGATTCGTTTGGGAAGTTGATTCCTTAAGAAGAAGAATAACTTTGAGCCTGAGAGTTGTGAAGTGGAGAAGGCGTAGAGTCCTACAGATGAGCCAAAGTAGAAGCTTGATTTTTCTAGACTTCTTGTGACGAACGAGTCACATCTTCTTCATGTTGTTGAGGCAGGGAGTTCTGGAAAAGTTGTTGTGGCGGTGGATAGCTCCGAACATGTGTTATTGATGTTGACGGTTGAGCAAGGATGGGGAGATGAGGTGAGGGCGACTAAGGCGGAGGAACTTAGGCTGCTAGCATGAAGTTGTATTGACTAGTTCAAGGGTTTGGTGTTCTCGACACTGTCGTTGAGCCTCCGGCTCTCTGATAAACTTTGGGAACATGTCTTCTCTTCCGTCCTCGTCCGCTCTTAGATGTAGGCATCGTGTGAATGAGAAATACAAAAAGGAGAGATTCGTCGTAAAGAGAAGATAAGCTAGATAGTATTTACCAAAATCTCAAGAAGAAATTGAGCGGTTAGGGTGTAAGATTCGTAAAGGAGATTCTGATAAAATAATCAGGGGAAGGAAACGAAGATGATTTGTAAGAAATCACGGGAAGGAATTGAAGAAGATGAGAGGAATCGAAGAAGATGAGAGGAATCGAAGGAACCAAAGAAGATGAAAGGAATTGGCAATTAAGGTTTCATGAGTGGTTGTCCAGGGACTTACGGGAAAGAGGTTGGGTTTGGGCCTAAACCATTTTTTTTTTTCCGATTGTAGTTGAAATTTAGTCGCATATCAGTCGATATATATATGTTTTTATTAATAAGTAATTAAATTTTGTGAAAATTAAACTTCTATATATATGACCTTCAATTATTTTTGATAAGAATCTCGCATATGAAAACTTTATTTTAGTTTTTTTTATAATAAAACTTGCATATATATTACCTTAATTTAAAAACCAAATTTTTAGGATTTTTGTTTTCAAATTTGACATAAATAAAAAAAGTAAAAAATGGAACATAAGTAAAATTGTTAATTAGTAGGGTTCTTCGTGATCTGGTTCTTCATCGGAAGACAACAAACTACAACTATATTCATCTTTTGGCTCCGCATCTCCGACACTGTAATCGAGGTTTATTGGGTTTACTCCCTGTACGAAATTGTCGAGCTCAAGATCTTCAATTTTAGTCATCAATACAAAATCATCATTTTCTGTTTGCAAAAGAGTCGGTTCTTTTTTTTCATATTCCCCTGAAATGTTTCCCCTCGGATTCACTTTTAGAACATTGAGCCACAAGTGCTTCGGTTTCTTTGGGTATGGATCGAAATATAACAAACTTTATGCGCTTGAGAGGCTGTTTACAATATAAACATTTATATATAAGTTATAAATATGTGTGTATATATATATATGTATATATGATATCAACATTAATAATTTATATATAGATATTTATACATACGTACATATCTGGAATGAACTGTTTATATTTATTGTATTTTCTCAATGAAAGAACGTCTACAATGCCACCATTGCTCCTCCGAGTGCCTCTACGGATAACATGGTCATACCAATAACACTTAAAAAGTATGATTCTCAAATTGACCATCTCCTCGTACTCGAGTTCTATGATATCAATTAAAGTCCCGTAGAAATCCGCTTCATCAGATGCATCAGTGTAATTTTCACCTTTAACACAGACACCATAGTTACATGTCTTTCGGCCAGTGCCGTGATTCTGCGTATGAAACAAATAGCCTCTTGTAAAGTACACAGGCCAGGTTTTGACCTTATTCAATGGTCCATGCACTATCTCTTGAACCCAAGTAGGAAATGGATTCGTGGCATTCTAGTAAGTAACTTGTATATATATAAGTATAGTTATGACATGCATATTCTTTCACCCATAAATGATATTCATCAGCTATTTTCGCAGAGAGTTCTTTTCCGGAAAGTCCTGGATATTTTGCAGAAATAAAATCTTTGAACATCCTATACAAGAACAACACAAATATGAGAAATCCTCGAACATACTATACAATCCTCGAACATACGTATATACCTCTTAATTGGCTGAAAATAGTTACTATTTCGTAAAACATATGCATGTGCGTATTGATAGTCTCTCTCTGAGAGCCATATTTCATGCATTTCTCCACTTGGACGTCCTACGTGAGTAAATATAGAAAGTGCTCTACAGACATGATATACGAGGACTCCTTCATCGAATCTTGTTAACTTGACCAAATGAGTAAACCGTAATTCACGTTAAGATAGATAGCAGGTGTATACAAATAAAATGGCAAATTGGACATGTGATTGATTTTAGCATTTACCTTGATTTCGTTTGTATATTTGCGGCAAAGTAGTGCTCTGAGAACTAAGCAATCTCGTCAGTGATATATGATTCACAATAGATCATTCAGCATATCTTTTGTTATTTGCTTTTCCTTTCAACTTTTTGAAAAACCTTTCAAAATGATACATCCACCTACACTGAACAGGGCCACCTAATTCAGCTTCGTAGGGGAGATGTATAGGAAGGTGCTCCATCACATCGAAAAATGATGGTGGAAAGATCTTTTCCAAATTGCATATGATTAAAACTATGTTCTGTTTTAGAATTTGGACGCGACTTTTCTGCAAAGTTCTCGAACATAAGTCCTGGAAAAATGCCCCAACCCCTAAAATATATATTAAAACGGCAAGAGGTTACTTGTTTTGAGCAAATTTTTACCCTTATTATTTACTGCAAGTGTACGATACACAGTTGTAGTACTTAGGGATCGAATCCACAAGGACCAAAACAATTGCATTGTGAACTATAACAATTACAACTTAGCTAGGACAAGTAAATAAAGGTTTTTTCAAATTATTTTAAATGAAATAAGTAGATAAAAACTATTGATAGAAGGTTAGGTATTTAAGGGATTCACCTAAGATTTCTAAACAAGCAAACATGCATAAATAAGAGAAAGCTTTAAATCCTGTCTCGAACTCAATCATAAATGTCGTCTATCCAACTTTATCCTGTCTCGAACTCAATCATAAATGTCGTCTATCCAACTTTCGTTGCGATAGCGTACTAAGCTAAACAATCATAAACAAGAACTTCCGCTCACTATTTAAGATCTAATAACTAGCATTATGAAAAGGATCAATATGTTCACGACGATCTGTACCCAACTTCCGCTGCGATAGAGGAACCCTGCTCCCCTAGGCTAGATTCTGATATCTCTACCAACTTCCACTGCGTAGATCTATCTAAAGGCAGTACCTAGACCTCCGTCTCAGATAAGCATTACTAACAACCTAGGCAAAGAACCCTAACATCATTCTCTAACTAATCTTGCATATTAAACATTATCTAGAACATCTTATTATAAACCATAAAAATCTAATGGCGAACTACTCAAGCATAACAGTAGAGAATAAGCAAGACAAAGATGAAAACATAATTGTATTGCAAATTTAAACTACAAAAACTAAAATAAAACTCCAAAGTATTTACAATGATCTCTTCCAGTGTTTTTGCGTTCAGATATGGATATTTTAGAATGGGGTCGAGGCTCTAAAAGATCCTAAAATTGAAGACAAGAATATTCTTTTTAAGGTGTCAACCGAGCGGTGCAAAGTTCAACCGATCGGTTGAGGGCCCCATCTTCCACTACTCAGTTCTGGATGACAACCAAACGGTTGAATAGTCATAACATTTGACCTCACCGTTAGATTTCGTTCAAACCACTTGAAAATGATAGCTAACATCCTCCCTATCTTGTGTTTAAATATGAAGAAGAACCATTGGTGGAAAGTTTTCTATCGAAAGCCAAACTTCTGATGGTTCTACGCTAGCCTTCATTTCCAATCATCCAAAATGATCCCAAAACTCTACTTTTATTCCAAAACTTCTCAAAATCTGTCAAGACTGAAGAAAACACTAAAAGACACTAGAAAACACTCTTAAACTCAAGAAAAACTTATAATGTTTGATAAAACAGCGGTTAAAAAATAACAAAAATGGGGGTTAACACATTCCCCAAGACTTGAATCTTTGCTTGTCCTCAAGTAAAGAACAATAAAAACTCGAATCAGGAGAAATGGTTTGGGAGCTAAGTAAGTTGTTAGGGAAAATACTTACACAAAGTTTTCCTTATGTGAACTTCATCAAATCCGATTCAAAGCAAAACCTATTTTTTGTATTTAGCCTTGAACTTAGCAATATCTCATATTCTAAATCCCGAGACACAAGGAAATCTTGAAATCAGTGAACTTAGCTTTTTAACATTTATTAAGATAGTGCGTGTGTTCTGACTGAGGGAATATGGAACAAGCTATGGTCTTAGTAAGGGAAGTATTTATGAGTGACTCATGTGTCATGGTTATGCAAACAATTAGGATGCAAATCATTATGAATAATCACAGTGAGACACGGACCAATTGATGCATACATAGTCTTCCTTTCACAAAGACCATCTAATTTTATCTCAAAACCCGATATAAACCCAAAAATGTCCTAAGAATTCTCTCGATGCATTTTTCAATAAAACTCAGACCTTTCCGGTTATGTCTTTACAAAATCAAGCATCATATTGAAAATCAAGACCTCTTTCAGCTTTTACTAAGCAAGCCCTAAGAATCTATCAGTAAGACTTAATCGCACAAAAGCTTACTAATCATCCCAAATCGTACGTCGAATGTCAATAATCCTAATGAAAGGGTATCCATGTCGGTCTGTATACTCCATAATTTATGCACATTAATACACATAATGACGATGATTAAAAACAATGCATGAGGTATGAAAAAGGGTTTAGGATGCAAGGTGTGGTACAAGACTAAAAAAGAGCCTAGCTATTCAAAGGTCAAAAGAGTAGCAAAAAAAGGCATAACTCCAAATATATATTCCATAGCATGATTACTAAGCCCCTAAGTAAGATAAATTAAGTCCATATTCGATGTTCCACTAGATAAGTGTAAGATAAAATCATTCAAGTTTCAGAGTGATAGGGATTTTTATGATTCTTGTTTCATTCATGGTTGTTCCAGACTTCAGTTCTGCTTTTGACATGGTCTGATTTGGCTGTTGGAAGGTCGTCCCAAAGTAAGTTCGTTGAAAAAACTTGTTGATCCCTTGAATTTATTGAAATGGCTTGATTAAAATTTAGAAAATTTTCACCAAATATAATCAAGTGGTACATTTGTAGCCTCCCCCACACTTGAACTACAGCGTCCCGATGTATAAACACAGAAGAATGGTAGGTGAAAATTTCAAAGAAAATAACCGAAAGAAAATAAAAATAAAGGGATAAGGGATTTGTGATTAACACGCCAACCGATCGGTCCACAAGGGAACTGATCAGTTTAAAATCGTACTCCAAACCGTTAGGTTTAACCCAGAACTGATCGGTTGCCGCCTTAAATGCTCACTTGTTTGAGCTTTATGGCTGGCCTTTCTGGCGCTTGGTGTGCTCCAATTCGGGATTTGACTCTCGGAGGTAGAGTGAGTGCCAAAAGCAAGGCTCGTAGCAGAAGGCGGATTGAGATTAGTCTGAGCTGTCACGAGCAACTCAGTCCAATCCTCTCTGTCGCTGATCCTTTCTTTAAGGCCCAACACCTCTAAGATTCTGTTCTAAATGAATCACATGGGATTAAGTGTGCAGCTCTCCATTTTTTCTATGTAGGCGACGTCTGAATCGCTTCCCTCGGTGATGAGCATCCATACTCTTTGGACGTGAGGCCCTAGCTTGTCGTGAGCTCTCCCCTTGTGTTTTTGGAGTTGTACCTAAAAAATCAAAAGAAAAAAATGGATTCTTTTCATAAACATAAAAATATCCGAAAATACTGTATATTCCTAAAATAATTCTAAATAAATGTTATAATTACAATAATGCCCAAAATGAATTAAAATAAACTTTTATGCAAAAATTTCAAATTTAAACAAAATTATGCAAAATTTTAAAATTAATACAAATAAATTGAAATTAATTATTAAACCTAACTTTTCCTTCTTCTAAAATTAATGATAATTCATGATTATCATTTTATACCAATTTTAAGCTTAAAAATCCCAAAATTACCATGCACCAATATCCAAAAATCCAAAATTCTCATCCAAATAATCCAAAACTACCCAAATCTACTTACCTAATCCATTCTCTAACCTCCTAAGCATCATTTACTATCCAATAGCCAAGCTAAACATGCAAGAAATCAATGTCTCAAGTTCCTCCATGGTTATGAAAATCGGACCAAAAAGCTGAAAATTGAGGCACTTACCTTTGTAGATCAAAACTAGGACTACGATGAACAGGTCGGGCTTGGAAAATAGAGTGAAATGCACCCAATATTTGTTGAAAACCATTGTGATTTGAGAGAGTTAAGAGTTTTTGAAAAAAAATTGTGTGTTTTGGGAACAAAAATGGTGGTTGGCTCGGGAGGAAGAAACAGAGTTCGATCATGTAGGGTATTCAACTAGTTTAATCTGGTCAATTGATTCGTAAACATACATGGGTGACAACCGATTGGTATTGGCCAACAACCGATTGATTAACGAGGTCTTCAAAACCGTTTGGTGCAAAGGCTGCACCTATCAGTTGGCCTTCTTTGAATTCGCATCTTCTGCGTTTAGCACCTGATTCAAAACATTCTAAGGCCAAAAACAGAAGTCTCCGGATGTCACCTTGTTTTTTCTCTTTTTTTCTGTTTATGTTTTTTTTTGAACTAAGAAACAAGAAAAGCTAGTGCCAAATAAATTTAAAAACAAAACAAGAAAATAAAATCCTAGAAAAAATTCTAACTACAAATCCAAAGGCACTCATTAATGGTCCCCGACAACGGCGTCAAAAACTTGTTGTGAACAAAGTTTTACCCTAATTATTTACCGCATGTGTACGATACACCGTTGTAGTACTTAGGGATCAAATCTACAAGGACCAATAAATTGCACTATGGACTATAGCAGTTAAAACTTTGCTAGGACAAGGAAATAAAGGTTTTTTTATTTAAATTCTTTTAAATGAAATAAATAGGTAAAATTTTTTGATAGAAGGTTAAGTATTTCAGGGATTCACCTAAGATTTCTAAACATGCAAACATGCACAAATGTGAGATAGCAATAAATCCCGTCTCAAACTCAATCATAAATGTCGGCTATCCAACTTCCGTTGCGATAGCGTACTAAGCTAAACAATCCTAAACATGAACTTCCATTTGCTATCTAAGATCTAATAACTAGCATTACGAAAAGGATCAATATGTTCACAACGATCTCTACCCAACTTCCGGTGCGATAGAGGTACCCTGCTCTCCTAAGCTAGATTCTGATATCTCTACCAACTTCCGTTGCGCATATCTATCTAAAGGCAGTGCCTAGACCTCTGTCTCCGTCACAGAGTGGAAAATTTTCCAACAGTTACATCCTCGATTTGTTGATGAACCTCGAAACGTCTATCTTGGATTATGTACTTACGGATTCAATCCATTTGGTATGACTCATAATCATTCGTTACAGCATGTGATCATGACTCCATATAACTTACCTCCATATTTGTGTATGAAAGACGAGTACTTGTTTCTAACAATTTTGATTCCGGACAGACCTCAATTTATGGCATGATGTGGTGCATTTAGAGAAGAATTTTTTTGAGTTCATCATGTTTACCATTATGAACGTTGAAGGCAGATCAAAAGACAATGTTAAATCAAGATTGGATGTAGCAAAATTTTGTTCTCTGAAGGAGCTGCATGTTGATGGTCGTGGTAGAGCTCCTTTTCTGATATTCAGATTGACTCCAACGGCGAAAGAACGCTTACTGACATTAGTCAAACATGAGGTTAAATTCCTAGACGGTTATGCGTCAGATTTAGCTACTTGTGCTGGTATAGAAAGAGGAAAATTTTCATGAATGAAGAGTCACGACTACCATGTATTTATGGAACGGTTACTACTGTTTATCTTCGCAGAACTATTACCGCGACTAACCATTTACTATGTCCTAGTTTTTTGTAGGGATTGGAGGATTTTTCGTGACTAATGTAGTTGATCTTTTTACGAAAGTCACATTTAAATTTTGAAGGATAACATAGTCATAATTTTATGTAATTTAGAAAAGATCTTCCCCCCATCTTTTTTTGATGTCATGGAGCACCTACCTATACATCTCTCCTACGAATCTGAACTAGGTGGTCATGTGCAATATAGGTGGATGTATCCATTCGAACGGTTCTTTAAGAAATTAAAAAGCAAGGTGAAGAACAAAACATATCCAGCAATATTAATTGTTCAAACATATTTGAATGACGATATATCTTATTTCTTAGAGCACTACTGATACGATCTTGGTAAGATCTCCCAAGAAACACACTCTTGTTCGGTATTGGTTACGGATAATCCTTGTAGAACAAGGCGGGGAAGTGAATGGTTGCGTCGAGGGCTATGGACTGCACTCGGTAAACCTGAACCGTAGGCTAACCACCTAAGGAACACTTGTGACTCGTTGGCTAACCACCTCGGAATCGGATTGAACACAAGGCTAACCACCTAGTGATCGGAAATGATCAGAGAGCTAACCACCCTAAGACCAAAATGATTTCTTGGCTAACCACCAAAGAGATCGAAAGTTCTTGAAGAACAAAAGAGAGACTTCTCTAAGAAAAAGGTATATATTGGATTATTATTCTCAAAAACATTACATAGTTTAAATAGGGCTACAATGTAAAGAGTTTTGTAGAAAAGACTAAAAACAATGTATGGGAAATAACAAAGTCTAATTAAAGACTTTAACTCTTGTGTGAATGCCTCTTAGCCTCCCATCCTCTTATCGGTTGTTGACCGAGAAGTTGGGCCAGCTCGGGAGATGAAGTATCTTGCCTCGTTAAAACCTCTTTTGGTAAACCCATTGGGACAAACCCAAAAGTAGGGAAAAAGAGTACAAGATCAAACACCTCGGTCCAACTTCTATGGGAAGTACGGGTGTTGTACTCGGATCACGTTGAGGACGGTGTGAGAGAGCTTGGAAGCTTGGACAAATGGTAGTGCGGAGCTCGGGAATCCTTGAGCGCGGGAGTCCTTGAACGCAGGAGCTCGGTCGATTGGGAGCTCGGGAATTCTTGAGTGCGGGAGCTCGGTCGAATGGTAGTGCGGAGCTCGGGAATTCTTGAGCGCGGGAGTTCTTGAGCGCGGGAGCTCGGTCGAATGGTAGTGCGGAGCTCGGTGATTCATCAGTGATTCGAACGTTGTTAAGTAACTCCCGGACAGCTCGGTTTAGCTTTCGTGTCTTCGATCGCGTAACGGGACCTTCGGGAATGATCAATGCTTCCTCGGGATCCTCTTCCAAATCTGGCGTATCCATTATCATATCATCCCCCTCCTCTTGAAAAGGACTTGTCCTCAAGTCTGCTTCATCTGTCACAAAAGGAAGTATATCAGTGATGTTAAAACTAGAATTCACAGAATACTTACCTTGGAGATCAATTTTGTAAGCATTGTCATTGATTTTCTCCAAAATTGTGAATGGTCCGTCAACTCGAGGCAATAGTTTGGATTTCCTTTCTTCCGGGAACCTATCCTTCCTTAAATAGATCCAAACTTGGTCGCCAGGTTCAAACGTTCTTTTGGTC
>SMJT01000065.1:914714-936769 GCA_004349715.1 Crucihimalaya himalaica
CGGGAATCCTTGAGCGCGGGAGTCCTTGAGCGTGGGAGCTCGGTCGATTGGTAGTGCGGAGCTCGGGAATTCTTGAGCGCGGGAATTCCTGAGCGCGGGAGCTCGGTCGAATGGTAGTTCGGAGCTCAGGAATCCTTGAGCGCGGGAGTCCTTGAGCACGGGAGCTCGGTCGATTGGTAGTGCGGAGCTCGGGAATTCTTGAGCGCGGGAGCTCGGTCGAATGGTAGTGCGGAGCTCGGGAATTCTTGAGCGCGGGAATTCTTGAGCGCGGGAGCTTGGTCGAATGGTAGTGCGGAGCTCAGTGATTCATCAGTGATTCGAACGTTGTTAAGTAACTCCCGGACAGCTCGGTTTAGCTTTCGTGTCTTCGATCGCGTAACGGGACCTTCGGGAATGATCAATGCTTCTTCGGGATCCTCTTCCAAAGCTGGCGTATCCATTATCATATCAACTACTTTGCCACGCATATACGTACTAAAACAGGTATTTTAATCTCTCATCTTAAATTTTAATTACTTAATGGTCATAAAGGTACAAATTTTTTCATTTGTTTCAGATCCACTAGATTCGATGAAGGTGAAATTCCTATATATCATGTTCATGTACCAGATATATTTACTCACATTGGTCGTCCAAGTTGAAAAAGTAAGGAATTGTGGTTTTCTGAGAAAGATTATCAATGCACACATACATATGTTTTGCGAAACTGTGAATATTTTGGACCACCTGAAAGGTATATTATATAGTCCCAGTGATTTCTTATAATGCTTATGATGTGTTTTGTTGTATATATATAGTTTGTTCGAAGAGCAAATTCGTTTTGCATATCCAGATCGTTCTAATGAAGACGTCTCGACGAAACGAGATGAAGGATTTCCTACATGGGTCAATAATTATGTATGTAAAGTCTTTCATCGAATTGATGCATTTTTATATGCATATATATATATAGCAAATTTTTCAACGAACCTGGATATTTTCCAACGTGGACTCAAGAGCTAGTGCAAGGTCCCATGAAGAAGGCGATAACTTGGCCCATATGTTTTACAAGAGAATATTTGTTTCATAAATGAAAACATGGACACATGCAAAAAACATGTAACTACGGGATATGTGTAAAAGGGGGAAACTATTATAATCATCTGATGAAGCTGATTTTTATAGGACCTTAAAAGATATCATACAATTTGAGTATCCAGGGTTAGTTAATTTGAAGATCACACTTTTCAAATGCGAGTGGTATGATCCTACGATCGGAAAAGGCACTCGCATGAGAAAGAGTGGTGTTGTTGATGTTCTTTCCTCAGGAAAAAATATTATAAATATGAATATTTAAGGTACGTCAATTTACATATACGTATACTATATATTTATTACATATACTTGTTTATATTTGTTGTTGCAGCTTCTCAAGCGGATCAAGTTTGTTATATTCCATACACGTATACCAAACAACCAAAACAGTTGTGGTTGGTGTTTACAAAGTCAATCTGGGGGAAAATATTTTGGAGAACTACAATAATAAAGAACCAATTATGCTGCAACAAGAAAATGATGATAATGTAATGTTCACCTCGATTGAAGATATTGAAGTGGATCATTTGGTAGACCTTCGGAACATAATTGAAGATATTGACTTTGATATCGGAGATGCTGAAGCAAAAGATTAATTCCAATGTAATCTCTCATCTTCTACTAATGATGATGAAGAAAATGAAGAATAGTGAGAAGTTGTAAAATTTGTAGAAATAAAATATGAACTAGTGTAAATTGTGCGACTATTTGGCTACTATTTTGCCATTACAAAATCCTGGTAATCGCAAATTGGTCATAGGTTGGTGACTTTAGGTCTCATTGTAGTCACAAAGCAGTCGCTTCTTTGACTGCTTTTTTTTCTTGGTAAATCTAATTTTATTGATGTTAAATAGTTAGTATAGGGGAAAATAAAAGGCTTAGGATATACGATAAATTTAAGCGACTATTTTGTCACTAATTTTTCATTACAAATGTTTGGTAATAGCTAATTAGTCGTAATTTAGTGACCCTATTTTTCACTGTAGTCATAGAGCAGTGGCAGATTTGTAACTGCTTTATAAGAAGTTTTCATCTTGTTTATTATGTATTTATCCAATGTAACATGTAAAATTGTCTGTGTTATGGATAGTAATATCGTAATAGTAAAGAAATTTTAAAAATTTAAACCAAGAGGAGTGAGATCTATCAATTCCATAAATATCTTACATGAATTAAGATGTTTAACATAATAAGTATAAGCATTTGTAGTGATTTGTTTTGAAACAACAATTTTTTTTTAGTTAAATAGATTGTAATTCAGTTTTTTTTCTTGTTAAATCTATTTTATAGATATTAAATAGCCAGTAGAGGGGAAAAATACAGGATTTAGAGTATACGGTAAATTTAAGCGATTGTTTTTTCATTAATTTCCCATTACAATTTTCTGATAATAGCTAATTAGTCACAGAGCAGTGGCTGATATGTGACTGCTTTACGACTACATAATGTTTTCATCTTGTTTATTATGTATTTATCCAATGTAATATGTATCATTGTATGTGTTATGAATACTTACATCTTAATAGTAAAGAAATTTTAAAAATATAAACCAAGAGGAGTGACTTCTATCAATTCCATAAATATATAACATGACTTAAGATGTTTAACATTATAAGTATAACCATTAGTAATGATTTGTTTTGAAACAACAATTAATTTTTTAATGTGGTTATTTGCTATATCTGAAACATGTGTGTAGGAGAAAAAATTGGGAAGAAAGGTCTCCATTGGGGAAGTGTTTATCGAGACGCATACAAAGACTGATGGGGCATTTATTGATCAAAAGGCCAAGAAAATTGCCAAAGATTATAAGAGAAACGTAGACATGAAGTTTTCCCAAAAGGAGGTTGATCCTCTCGAATACCAGAGCTTACCAAAACTGAATTAAACGAGATATTTCTTCATGTATAAAATTGAGATAAACTTACCTAAACTAAGTAGTTAGTTTTATTGTTTCTTGTTGTTTGAGTTTCAGTTTCACTTGGTTGCTTATCTAAATTAGTTACACGTATTGAATTGTTGTCTTTGATTTTCAGTCTATTATTCCATATGAGAGAGGCTGTGAGTATGGACTTGGTAGTCTTCTACCAATATATGGTTCTAGAAAGAGGAAAGGTGGCCCAGAGAGCTCTAGTGCTACAACATTTCTAGAGTTACAAGAACAACTAGCAAGTACTCAACGTCAGATTGAATAGCAAGCAGCTGCGAACACTCGACGTGATGCTGAAGCCTCTCTCCGTGCAACTAAAGTCAAACGCCTTGCAAAATAACAACAAAGCGGGATCAACGAATTGGAGCTGCTCCTCGACTATTTGAAGGAAAAAGATTTTGCTTTTGATGCTTATATGAAGCAAATGCTCCCCAACCTCAACCTACAACCCCCAAGACACCTGAGCTTGAGACAACGGAGTTGCCTACGAGTTCACCAACGCCAGAGAAGTAATGTTTTATTTTAGTGAAACTTTGATTTTCGACTACTTTTGTTGGTTTTGAATTAACATCTAAAATACAAGTTTTAGGGTTAAAAAAAGGTTTCAGTTTCATTTTTATTTATTTTTGGTTAAACATTTTAATAGAAGGTGAAAAATGAAATGAAAAAGGTGAAATCAAATATAGATGAAGGAGTCCCTTATTACTTAGTAACTTTGTGATTAAATTGTAACTCTTAACAATCAAAATCGTTGTTTAATTGCCACTAATATATGCGATTCATTTGTCACTAAAAATGACAGAGTCACTTATTAGTAAAACCACTGAGACTACCTTCTAACCGAAAACAGATGTCGTAGATTAGTCACAAATATTTAAACAATTTTGTAACTCAGTTGCAAAAATATAGAGACTAACTTGTAACTAATATTAGAGACTAATTTGCGATGGAAACGATGTTGTCTCAATGTTTTTTCGACTATCGCATGCATCACAATGTCGTCGCTTATTCGCTACTTTGTACGTAGTCGCAAAACAGTTGTAAAACAACGACTATTTTGTGACGCTATTATTTTACGACTAGCGTTTTGCGTCGATGGCTTATGGTCATAAAATCGTCTCAAATACATGATTTGTGACTTCTTAACGACTGTTCTTGTAGTCTTGAAATCAATGTTTTATTGTAGTGTAACAACCTAAGCGAAGAACCCTAACATTATTATCTAACTAATCATGCATATTACATATTATCTAGAACAACTTATTAGAAACCCTAAAAACCTAACAGAGAAATACTCGAACAAAATAGTAGAGAATAAGCAAGAAAAGATGAAAACTTAATTGTATTGCAAATTTAAACTACAAAAGCAAAAATATAACTTTAAAGTATTTACAATGATCTCTTCAAGTGTTTTTGCGTTCAGATTTGGATGTTTTGAGAATTGGGTTTAGGCTCCCTATTTATAGTTCTAAAAGATCCTAAAATTGAAGGTAAAAATATTCTTTTTAAGGTGCCAACCGATCAGTGCAAAGTGCAACCGATCGGTTGAGAGCCCTATCTACAACTTGTCGGTTTTGGGTGACAACCAATCGGTTGAATGGTCATAACTTTTGGTCGCACCGTTAGGTTTTGTTCAAACCACTTGCAAATTAAAGCTAACATCCAATTCTCTCTTGTATCAAACTATAAAGAAGATCCATCGGTGAGAAGTTTTCCATCGGAAGCCAAACTTCTGACGCTTCTTCGCTAGCCTACATCTCCAACCATCCAAAATGATCCAAAATTTCTACTTTATTCCAAAACTTCCCAAAACCTATCAAGACACTACAAAAACTCTTAAACTTAAGTAAAGACTTAGAATGTCTAGTAAAACAACGGTTAAAAACCGGTAAACATAGAGGTTAACATTACTATATAAAATACTATAATCATATATATTTATAGAACTATATATAAATAATTAGTACCTGATAATGCGAGGTGAACATTCGGGTCTAGAAGTTCTGCAAAGATAAATGGAAGTAGCTGCTCCATAAAAAATGGAAATCATGACTCTTCATGCATGAAAACTTTCTCTTGTTTAACATAAGTAACTAAGTCTGACGAATAACCATATGGGAATTTAACCGCATGTTTCATACATTCTAGTAAACTTGTTATGGCTTCTTCTATGAATGTGAAGGCTGGGAAAGGAGCTTTACCCTCACTAAATCTTTGGTGACAATCAAACCAACAAGTCTTCCTTCCATTAGGTATATAAAAAGTCTTTGTATTTTCCATGCAAACTGGACAAGAGAATTTACCATGGGTATTCCATCCTGATAATATGCTATACGCCAGAAAGTCATAAGCATCGACTCTATTTTATCACAACTCTTTTAACTCCTCGATAAGAGGTCAAAGGAAGATATCGAGACTAGCTCGCGGATGATTTGGCCATGAATACATAATTGTAAGAAACAAATATTATGTTTTCATGCACATACCAGGAGGTAAATTTTATGGAGTCATGATGAAGGGCCATAACGAATGATTACGAGACATCCCAAATGGATTGAACGCATCAGTATCTAATCCAAGATGAACGTTACGAGGTTCTTTGGCAAATCGGGGATTTTGATCTTGAAAATATCTCCACTCCACCGCAATAGAAGGATGACACATTTCTCTCTCCATTGCTTGGTGCTCGGCATGCCATCTCATTCCCGCAACAGTCTTCTCACACTGGTACATTCTCTTCAATATGTCAGCAATAAGTAGATACCACATACGACTATATGATATTTTGGTTCTACATCGGTTGTTCTTAGGCTTCCATCTTTGTGCACCACAAAACAAACATTTAGCTTCCTTTTCGTTATCTTTCCAGAAAATATACAATTGTTAATACAAACATCAATTGTATGATATGGGAGGCCAAAATTGTGCATCAATCTTTCTTTCTCGTAATGTGAACCAGTTGTCATGTTTCCTTCTGGTAGATAGTCTATCAAGATTTCACTAACTTTTCATTCATATTACACTCTACCTTATTTTGCGTGACTCAAGCAGCTAAGGATAAGTGCGACCGACCTTCACAACAACCATCTTATAACAGATTTTTTGCACCTTCTAACAAGTTCATAGAACTTCTTTGAGTGGTTGTGTACCGGTTCTTCTACATTCTGATATACCATCCTTAGGATAGTTATTAAAACTCACGTTATGACGAAATGCATCATTCACCATATCCAAATATATATCTTCTACATTACCCACTTCTTCACTCCCACTTTTATATGTTGTATCAACATAACTCGTTCCTAAATCCATATTGAGTTCTTGTTAACCCCTATTTTTTACAGGTTTTTAACTATTGTTTTGATATATATATTGAGTCATTTCTTAAGTTAAAGAGTGTTTTAGCGTCTTTTAGTGTTTTCTTGAGTCTTGATAGGTTTTGAGAATGTTTCAGATATATGGAGAGTTTTTGGATCATTACGGATGAATGGAAATGCCAGAATCACGAAGAAGCGCCAGAATTTTGGCCTCCGATGAAAGACTTACCACCAATGAGTGGTTAGCTTTCTTATGCAAGTGGTTTGAAGGAAATCTAACGGTGCAATTAAAATTTATGGTCATTCAACTGACCGGTGCTCTCCCAAAACCGACGAGTTATAAAGCTTCAGAAAACCGAACGGTTATGCACCAGCACCGATCAGTTGACGGAACTTCCTGACGAGTACTCTAAAGCCCATAACAAGCTCAAGTCGTCCAAACCTCATCCCTTGTGGAAAACTTCCATTTTTTTCTCACCTACAGGGCTTTGGAAGATTTCATTTTAGCGATTTTAGAAGATTTCCATTTCTTTATTCTTCCATTTTTCTCTCCTTCTCTTGTACTATAAATAGAGGGCTCAAGCCTTAGTTGTAAATCATCCAAGCCAAGAGCAATAAACTCTCTGTAAATACTTTTCTCTAAGTTTTAAATAATATGTTTTTTTAGAGTTGTGTTTATAGTTTTTGTAGTAGATTAGCAACATGTTAATGAGTTCTTCATTCTCGTGTTGCTATATCTCTACTATGCTTAAATAATTCTCTGTTAGATTTTAGAGTTTCTGTTAGGATGCTTTACATCAATTTTATGCATGTCAAATTGAGATTGATCATTTGATTCTTCGCCTAGGTTGATCTTAATGCTTATCTTGGATAGGCTAAACAACAGGATATGCCCTTAGACTTTTGTAGACACTTGACCGTGCAATGGAACGTTGGATTGTAGCCTAGGGGAGCAAGTTATTCCTAGACAAGTGATATTGCTAGGGAGCTTTGTGAACCCATCAATCCCGTACTTAATGCTTGCTTAGATTCTGATAGTAAAGTGACATTTCTATTAGGATTGTTTGCATAGTAGTTATCACTAAGGAATTAGGATAGCTAATATTTATGATTGATTTCTAGGATGGTTTGTAATGCCTTCTCATATGCATGTATATTGCTTGTTTAGATTTCCTTAGGATTCACTATGCCTAACATAGTTGTGCTTGGATCATATTTATATTATTAGGTTGTTAGAAAACATACGAAATCCTATTTATTTACCCTAGCCAAGTTTTGATTATCATAGTCCATAGTGTAATCATTTTGGTCCATGTGGATTCGATCCTTAACACTACAAGAAAGCATGACGAAAACCTACGAAATTTCCTACAAAAAATTTCGTAGAGAAGATTTCCTACGATAAATCTACCATAGTTTAACAAAAAATCTTAGTCGTAAGAATGTCGTAGGAAATTTCCTACGAGAAAAAGTCGTAGGAAAAACGTAGGAAATTTTTCTACGAAACTCCTACAACCCGAATTGACGTAGAAAACGCGGTAGAAAATCTGGTAGTAGTTTTGTAGGAAATGTTTTGGTAGGAAATTAGTAGGAAATTTACCTTCCAAATTCCTATGAAAAGTATTCAAAGGTAAGTCGTAGAATTGTCGTAGGAAAAACTCGTACCAAATTCCTACGAACTACGTTAGGTAGGAAAACCGTAAGATTTCCGTAGGTTTATTTACAAAACGAGACTAACACGCGAATTGTCAAGTTGGTGGAGTAGGTGAGGTAGTCAGAAAACATTTTTTTTTAATTAGTAGGAAAGCGGTAAAAATCCGTATTTATATATACACCTCCCCGCTTGTAAATTTTGTATCACAAACAAGAATAAATTTTATTGGAGGGAAGAAAAAAAATTAAAAACACGTCTTTAAGGGGAAAAGAGTTGAAAAACGTCGTTGGGGGAAAAAACCCGTCTTTGAGGGGAAAAAATGTCTTCGAATTTTTTTTGTTACAAATGTCATCAAATTTAAGAAATTTGCGGTCATGAATGGAGAAAGAGAGATATGACCCAAGTACAGGGACACATACGAGAGAGTTCGTAGCTGGACTCCAAGAATTCATGGAATTCGCAACAAATCAATCCACGTGCTTAGAAAGTGGTATGCTCTTTTGTCCTTGTCAAAGTTGTGATAATAGGAAGTTTCTCAGAAAAGATGTAGTGTGGTTACACTTATTTAGATATGGGATTATGCCTAATTATAAGGTGTGGTATTATCATGGAGAAAATAATACATGCAATGTGGGTAGTAGTAGTGGATACCACGTGAGTAATAGTAGTGGATATAAGCCAGAAATATTAGAAGAAGGAAGAATGGTTAAAGAGAACGTGGGGACCATTCAGATGGTTTATGATGCATATAGGGAAAATATGCAGTCATATCCGGAAGAAGGAAATAGAGGAGAAGAGCCAAATTTAGAAGCTAGAAGGTTTTTTGATATGTTAGATGCTTCGAAGAATCCGTTATATGAAGGTTGTGGGGAAGGTTATTCCCCTTTGTCAGCAGCAACAAGGATGATGGATATCAAGATGGATTATAATATGTCTGAAGACTGTGTTGATGGTTGGGCGGATTTTGTGAAAGATATATTGCCAGAAGGCAGTTTGTCTACGGCTTCTTATTTCGAAATTGAGAAGGTTGTGTCTGGTCTTGGTTTACCATATCAGATGATTGATGTTTGTATCGACTGATATGCTCAAATATAATACCCTAAAGTATCTAAGCAGTAGTTGTAGTATTCTAGGGGTCGAACCACAATGACTCAAGATTTTCACTCAATAAATTTCTGAATGTGAATTAAGCTAAGCGAAATGAATGTAATCAAGAATAACAAAACAATTAAAACAAAGTGGTAAATCAGTGGGGAAAACGCTAGGCTTAGGGAAATTTCAGGCAAATCAGAATTGTCAATCAAATCAAATGTCAGAAATAAAATAAGCTACGCTCTTGAACTTGAAACACAGATGTAAAGTAAACTAACTGTCGTTGCGAAGACTATCTTTGTCTAAACCTAGAATTCCAAATTTCTTTGTAAGTTCTATAAATTCAAACAAGCATTAACGATCAAGTTCAATTGTTCACAAAATCCTAAACCAAATTTCTTTGCGAGTAGGTCTTTTGCTCACCAAACACTAGTTCGATACTGAGATCTTCAATCGCATTTCTTCCAAATGATGGTGTCGATCGATGCTGCATAGGTGTCGATCGACACTGAGCTTTAATTCTCCGAACTGCTTCAGCTCTAATATGCTTCAAAAGCTCCCATAAATCAAATTTAGCTCCAATTGTGCCTACATCCTGAAAAGAGTCTGAAAGACTCTAAAACTACTAAAAAGACTCAATGAAAGGACTTATATCATGGTTGAAAGTGGGTAAAAACCATGATATATCAACTCCCCCAGACTTAGTCTTTGCTTGCCCTCAAGCAAACAGAAAACCAAAACAGAGAAAGAGGTTTGAAAAACACGGAGACTCACCTTTTCTTGAGACATTGTAATGACCCCTTTTCCAAGCTCCCATATATCACCTAAACAGTTACAGATATGACTGCCATGTACTTCTCTGAAGACAATTGCAGCTTCCCAGTATCCACACATTATCTCATAGCATCAATCATACTAAATCCTTCATTGTCGTTTCATTACTGTTGTTGTTGTTCTGGAACCTTTTATATTCTTCCTCATGCGACATCGTGACTAAGGAACCACCCAAGTTTCATACTTTGGTATGATTTTCCTCTCCCCCAGACTTATCTCTTTTTATACTTCTGATTTTGGATTAAGCTACGCGTATACAAATTAAGATTTGAGACGCGAGTATTGATGGTGGTTGCCACCGAATCCCCGGTTCTCTCCTCTCAAAGTATCAAAGGTCTTAGGCGAATAACGGGGTCTCGGGAAATGTTCCTACCCCTCGCTTCAGCCCTTTGTGTGATCATTCCTTATCTAAGTAGAAAAATGGGATCACAGGAAGTGTTCCTAGCCCTCTACTCGGTAGAAATCATTTCATCTTTCATGCATCAATGTGTGTCAAGGGAGAGGTATACCATAATTTTCAAAACCATGGGTTCCTTTGTCAGATATGAATGATGAATCAAGTTCAGTGAATACCATCCTCAGAAGTGAAGTGCAAAATTGGGCTCAGGATTTAGAAGAAATCTGCTTGAGACATGGGTGTTTTCTAGTCAACTGGTTAGTCTCTTGATTTTTCATTAGTCGATATTAGAGCTGATTCTGTGACATTGGTTACTTAAAAACAGAGTCAGAGCAATGAGATCAAGCAAAAGTTCATAATCTCCAACAGGTTTTGACTTGAGAAAAACAAAATTTGACTCAAAATGGCTGACTCTAAGAAAATAAACACAATGTCATTAACCACCTCCCCCATACTTAAACAACACTGTCCCCAGTGTTATCTAGCCTAGAGGAAGCAAAAGAAAGCATAAGAACAAAATGGTTGAAAGGTTTCGCAAAGGTACCGTGTGATTTTGTGGGTATTGATCGACGTTAGAACCGGTATCGACCGATACATGGTGAGTATCGACCGATACCAGTAATGTGTCGTTCGATACCGAGGTCCGTTTTCGTAAGACTGATGCTCAAAATCGTGTCCATGGAAGCTAAATGTTAGATGAAAAACTGTTAGATCACCAAAGCACGAGTTAGAAGCAACAGAATCATAAGATAGCCATAAGTTCAGTGAGTACTGACAATGAGATAGAAAAGTTCAAAAATGAAAGACAAACAAAATGAAAGAAACAGGGAAAGAGAAAATCGTGAAACCCAGGAAACAGAGGCTAGGCATCAGAGTCATCAGTGTCGGAGATAGCATAGCGGCATGAAGGGTCGGGTGTGGAGTAGTGGGCATCTGTAGATGACATGCAGCGGCAGCGAGAGACAGCAGCCCAAATGCTCTGTAAGCTCTCCACGACGTACCTCTGAAAGGAGGTGGTCTCCATCTGCAGATCCGGTGGTGGAAGAAATGAAGGGGCGGGAGCAGATGTCTGGTGGCGCTGTGAACGGCGGGGCAGACTTCTAGCAAAGTCAGCTGCGGGTGCTGCATCAGCAATGATCAGAGTGGATGGAAGACGTGGCGGAACGCGTACACGTGTGGTCGGAGCAACTGAAAGCAGACTAGGATCCGGATCAAAGTGCAGCTTGGAAACATCGCCGGCGATGGTGGTCAGAGCACGGTTGGGCAAGTACACAAAGAGCTTACCATTGGTCATAGGAAGACAACAACGGCGGGTTGGCTTTAGCCAACGCATGTGCTGCATATGCTGCTCGTCCATGAGAGAGTGAGATGTGACGATCGAGCACTTTGAAGTGGAGATGCCGAAATGCTCGAGGATGGGAGTGAGGAGGCTGCCAACCGACTCGGTCTTCCGCGCAGAAGAGTAGTTGCGTCCAGAGAATGGCTTGGTCTTCAGAGAGACCAGGTGGTGTGCAAAGACGGCGCCCATGTTGACCGCGAGGTTCAACTCGGGCCATTCATATCGATCCTCAGGGATGAGGTCACCGACGGCCTTGTATAGAAAGATCAGCTCTGAGATCCTCAACTTGTTCGGCTCCATCTTGCAAAGAAGAGTGTTGCTCAGAATACGGACGATGCAACGAATAGTGGGGTGGCGAACGTCCATCTGCGTCGTAGTCTTGGAGTGGTATGCTCCAAGACCGATGTGTCTCCAGAAGACCTGCACATCATGAAACTGGGGAGGCAGAGCTACCTGCTGGAGATCTCGGTCGAAACTGTAAATGTCGCAGAGGTCGGGGATTGGCAGCCTGTAACGGAGCCCTCTAATCAGGAAGGTCAGAGTGCCTTCCGAGGCAGTGCGGTGGACCTCTTCGCTGTATTAGACGCGTGCTGTGGTGAGGAACTGGCGAACAAGGTCGGGGTAGAGATCGTACTGTCGCGAGTATAGTGTCCCCAAACCGATCTTATCGAGCATGGCAGAGAGATCTACGTCGATACCCAGACGGCGCATGGTGTGAGGATCGATGAAGTTCGTAGGGACCACGGCAACACGCAGCCACTCATTGTAGAACAATGTGTCGTAGTCGTCCCATTCCTTAGCGATAGGACTATAGACGCAGGCGTCGCTCTTAGTCTCCTCCTTGGGCAAACCTGCCCAATCACGACTCGGGATAATCTTCTTCCCTTCCAGCTTGGGCCAGGGAGGCCAAGCAGCAACAACAGGGGCAGAGGGAGACGGTGAACGGCGTGGCGTAGCTCTCAGGTCACTGATGTGGACCTCAAGAAAACTCTGGGGACCTGTGGCATCTGTGAGGCCTCCCTTCAATACTCTGTAACGATCTCTGGTCAGGCAAGCTGTGACAATGCCGGCATGCCAGAACGATCCACAAAAAGCTTCCACCTCGTCCTGGAGGCTGAACTCACGGTGTGGAGGGTTAGAGCCGGAGGCTTCGTCATGACATGCCTTCTTGCGGGGAGCCATCTGTGAATCAAAACAAGACCAATACCAAATTATATAACAACGTCATACAAGTAGTGCATAAAAATAGAGGAATAAACCAGCATATATCCACATATTCAGTGTAGTCCAACTCAGTCATCACAAATGTTAACCAAATTCTCAGGTTACTCCATCCCTAGCAATTCCTACTTCAGTCCGTTAGAACGAACCACGACATGAGACAGAGCAGGAAATCAAAAACAGAGAAAATAGAAAATATGAAATTCCAAACCTTCCGCGAATCCAAGAGTGAGGATGTCGAGTACATTACCTTGTAGATCGAAGGAGTGAGTAGGAGGATGAAAATGAGGGCAAAAATCCGAGTGGGATAGGGTTTATAAAATCGAGTGAAATGATGAAGAAATGAGGAAATGGTATGAGAGAGTGCGGGAGAGATGGCGGCGTCGATCGATGGAGGAATGAGAGAATGAAGAAGAAAACCCGAGGGTTTTATTGAAAAACTTACCTGGGTGCTGGGTATCGATCGATACTGTAAGTGGTATCGATCAATGCTCGCGTCATAATAGCACAGGTTTTCTTTGGTTGCGGTATCGATCGATACTGCCAAGGTGTTGATCGATGCTTGTCGTCTGAACCTGGGTCACGTGAAGACACAAGACAAAAAAACCAAAACGAAAATCAAAGGAAAAGCTTATGTACAGACTCACCAGTGTGTTGCCTCCCACCAAGCGATTGTTTAATGTCCTTAGCTTAACATTGGCATTAGTCAGGCAGCTGGTGGTTCAGCAAGAGGCAGTATGTGGCCATCTGGAATGGTGGCTTGCGCCCAATAGTGCTTCACCCGCTGTCCATTTACAGTGAATTCTTTTCCTTAAGCGTTTACCAAAACGACTGCACCGTGTGGATGAACTGCCTCGATTGTGAAGGGACCTGACCAACGAGAACGCAATTTGCCAGGAAATAACTGTAAACGAGAGTTGTACAGAAGTACCTGGTCATGGGTTCAAAGTGGCGAGCAAGAATCTTCTTGTCGTGATAAGCTTTAGTCCTTTCCTTGTACAGTCTGGAGTTCTCATCCGATTCATTCAGTTGAACCAATCGCCTTTGAGCACCAGACTTTTTGTCGAAATTCATCAATTTGGTAGCCCAGGTTGCTTTGTGCTCGATCTCAACTGGGAGATGACATGCCTTCCCGTACAGCAAATGAAATGGTGTGGTGTCGAGTGGTTTCTTGAAAGCGGTCCGGTAAGCCCAAAGAGCGTCGTCGAGTTTCAGTGCCCAATCTTTCTGTGTTGTGCCAACTGTCTTCTCCAAAATCTCCTTGATCTGTCTGTTGGAGACCTCGACTTGTCCGCTGGTCTGAGGGTGATAAGGTGTGGCGACGCGGTGATGCACGCCGTACTTTCTCAACAGCTTTTCGAAGATCTTGTTGATAAAGTGGGTGCCACCATCACTTATAACAACTCGAGGTACTCCAAATCGAGGGAAGATAATGGTCTTGAACAGTTTCAAAACGACGGAGGAGTCGTTGGTAGGACTAGCAATTGCTTCCACCCATTTGGAGACGTAATCGACGGCGACCAATATGTATCTGTTCTGTCTTGATGGAGGAAACGGTCCCATAAAATCAATACTCCAGCAATCGAAAACTTCTACTTCAAGTATGAAGTTCTGTGGCATCTCATGTCGTTTGTTGATCTTCCCTCTTCTTTGACACACATCACAATGTGAGATAAAGGCGTGAGCATCCTTGAACAGTGTAGGCCACCAGAAACTAGCTTGCAGAACCTTAGAAATCGTTTTGAATGTGGCGAAGTGTCCAGCGTACTCAGATCCATGGCAATGATACAGAATTTCTGGCACTTCAGTCTCAGCCATACATCTTCTGTAAATTTCATCTGAGCAGTGCTTGTACAGGTATGGTTCATCCCAAAAGTAACGTCTGACATCTCGCATAAACTTCTTCTTGGCATACTTCTTGAGGTGCTTTGGCTCATAATCTGCAGCAAGATAGTTCGCTATGTCAGCCAAGGCTCTGTAGGAGTAGTGACAGCCAAAGATTCCTCAACACTAGAATGATCTGCAGATGGATCAGCATTGGAAGATGGCTGGTATCGACCGATACCGAAGGAATGTCGATCGATGCTGACATTCTGAACAGATTGCAACAACTCGTTAGGGCATCGATCGATACCCGTGGAGTGTCGATCGATGCTTGCGTTCTGTAGTGGCAAAGTGGAATCAGAGTTGTGTCGAAATCTAGTTTCTATGAAGTAGATTTCCTCCTCAGGCAAGGAATCATCAATAGGGACGGTATCATCAATTTTCATTCGTGAGAGATGATCTGCAACTCCATTCTCCACTCCTTTCTTATCTCTGATTTCGATGTCAAAACCTTGGAGCAATGGAACCCATCGGCATAAACGAGGTTTCAGATCCTTGTTCTGCAATAGGTACTTAAGAGCAGCATGGTCTGTATGAACGATCATCTTGCTTCCAATCAGATAAGAACGAAATTTCTCAAAAGAGAAAACCACGGCGAGTAACTCCTTCTCTGTAGTGCTGTAGTTCCTTTGAGCATCATCCAACGTCCGGCTGGCGTAGTATATGACATGAAGCTTCTTTTCCTTTCTCTGTCCCAAAACTGACCCAACTGCGAAGTCGCTCGCATCGCACATGATTTCAAAGGGAAGGTTCCAATCTGGCGGCTGAACAATAGGAGCAGTGACCAACGCCTTCTTGATCATTTCGAATGCGATGAGACATTCTGGTGTAAAATCGAAGGTGACATCCTTACATAGAAGAGCAGTAAGTGGACGAGCTAACTTGGAGAAATCCTGAATGAATCTGCGATAGAACCCGGCTTTACCAAGGAAACTTTGAATGTCCTTCACAGATGTAGGTGGTAGGAGGCTTGTCATGACTTGAATCTTAGCCTTATCGACTTCGATTCCAGCCTTAGAGACCTTGTGTCCCAAAACAATGCCTTCTTGAACCATAAAGTGACACTTCTCCCAGTTCAGAACTAGATGTTTCTCTTCGCAGTGCTGAAGTACCTTGCATTAATTGTCCAGGCATCCCTTAAATGAAGACCCATAAACAGAAAAATCATCCATAAAGACCTCCATGAACTCCTAGATCATATCTGAGAAAATTGACATCATACATCTCTGGAAGGTGGCTGGGGCGTTACACAACCCAAATGGCATTCTCGTGTAAGCGAACGTGTTGTAAGGATAAGTGAACGTCGTCTTTCCTGATCATTTGGATGTATAGGGATCTGGAAAAGGCCTGAGTATCCATCCAGGAAACAGTAGTATGGGTGACTTGCCAACCTCTCCAGCATTTGATCAATGAATGGTAATGGGAAGTAATCTTTCCTTGTCGCCGCATTCAACTTCCTGTAATCAAAGCACATGCGGTGCTCGGTGATCGTTCTCATCGGAATCAGCTCATCCTTCTCATTTTTTACCACTGTGAATCCTCCTTTCTTAGGAACAACATGAACTGGACTGACCCAACTGCTGTCAAAGATGGCATATATGATCCCTGCTTCCAAGAGTTTCATGATTTCTTTCTTTACCACTTCCTTCAGATTCGGGTTAAGCCTCCTCTGATGCTCGATCGAAGCTTTTGACTCATCCTCCAAATGGATCCGATGCATGCACAAGTCCGGTGCTATACCTGAAATGTCATCAAGAGAATAACCGAGAGCTTTGCGATACTTGCGCTGCTTGCTCAGCAGTAATGCGACCTCTGTGTTGTTTAATGAAGAATTAACAATTACATGATATGTAGAGTTAGGGCCAAGAAAGACATACCTCAGGTTGGCGGGGAGTGGTTTAAGATCGAGTTTAGGGGCTCTCTCCTCACTCCAATCGTTGAACGAATCAGAACTGCCCCGAGAGACTACCGGCTCTGCGGGAAGAAATAGTTGGTGTCGATCGATGCTCTCTGTCGTATCGATCGATGCCTGAGCACTACTGTCAAGGATCGTGGCGTACCCAGTAGCAACTTCACTGGAATCGATCTCTGTGTCAGCCGAACAAACCAACGCTCTCTCTAACAGGTTATCAGGGTGTTGTCGCATGAAGTACTCATCTGATATATCGGTGAAAGTATCTATGAAGAATGTCTGCCCATCTATAGTTGGCTTCTTCATCATCTTTTCCATGTTGAAGGTCATGATCAGATCACCAATGTTGAGGGATATTCTCCCATTCTTGCAGTCGATCAGGGTTCCTGCTTTGGCTAGGAAAGGTCTGCCCAAGATCAGTGGATCTTTCAGTTCAGCATCGTACTCAAGGACTATGAAGTCAGTCGGAACTAAACAGTCTCCGATCGTAATTGGAACGTCCTCGAGTAATCCTTCGGGGAATCGCACTGAGCGGTCATCAAGAATCAGGGAGATCCTAGTAGGTGTGAAGTCTGTCATCCCCATTCTCTTAGATACTGAGTATGGCATGAGGTTTACACTAGAACCAAGATCGCAAAGAGAGTGTTCGAACCTCTCAGTGAAGATCGTGCAATCCAATACAAAACTGCCAGGGTCTGGTAGTTTTTCTTGAATCTTGTTGAGAAGAATTTCACTGCACTCGTGAGTGATTCTTAGTACCCCTTCCTCAAGATTCACATTGCTTGACACCATCCTCTTGATGTACCTTCTGAAAGCTGGTGAAGTCATGATAGCATCGACGAACGGGAGTTCAACAACCAACTTTTCTAGCATTGCCTTGCATCTGGCTTCTTCTATTTATTTCTTAGTCTTGGCAGGAGCTCGAGGGAAAGGTATTTTAGGCACGTAGAGTCTCCCAATGTGTCCTGTGGACTGCTTCCTTTCGACTTCTAGACTGGTATCGATCGACACTGGGGGTGTCGATCAATGCTTGTGGTTTTGCAACTGGTTATGCAGAATGTTTAATGGGTAATGATATATCATGGTTTTTACCCGTTTTTAGTCATGATATAAGTCTTGTTTTCAGAGTCCTTCTAGTGTTTTTGTAGTCTTTTTGAGTGTTTTCAGGTTTTGGCACGTTTGGAGCATAATTGGAGATATTGGAGCATTCTGGAGCTTTTTGGCATTCGTTGAATAGTTTCCCACCGTTGGATTGAGCTCAACTTTTTGATACAAGACAGATCTTTGGATTAGCTTTCATTTGGAAGTGGTTTGAGGCCATTCTAACGGTGCGATCAAACGTTATGCCAGTTTTTGTGAAGACAGTCCAGTCTGGCGAGCACAGAGTCCTGGTATCGACCGACACCAACCCAGTATCGATCGATACGGTCTTGGCCCAGAAGATTCTATTATTTACAATTAAGCCCAGAACGTGTTTTAGCATTATATTTAGGGTTTTTAGCCACTTTGAGAGAGAGACTTGATTTTAATTCTGAATACTTTGAGAGAGATTGGTTCCGGGTTTAGTGGGAGACAATTCTGAACCCTTGTTTACTCTTGATTTATTTTATGCAATTCTATTCAATTATGATTTCTGTTTCATTGATCATGTCTGAGTAGATCTCTCTTAGGTTTAGGGTTATTCAAAGGTGTTTGATGAATTGTTAGGTTGATCTGAATTGATAGGAGAGATTCAATAGAGTTCTTCATCTAGACTTGTGATTACTGCTGATTCTAGCTTCATGACCTAGAATCTGATCTTAGGTTGTTTGATTGGCACGAAAGTGTGATTGATTGCCTGAACCAGTGTTAGATGAGCAAAAGACCTATTCGCAAAGAAATTTGGTTTAGGATTTTGTGAACGATTGAACTTGATCATTAATGCTTGTTTGAATTCATAGGATTTGCAAAGAAATTTGGGATTCTAGGTTTAGGCATAGATAATCTTCGCAGCGACGGTTGGTTGATTTTACAATTGTGTTTCAAGTTCAAGAAACAGTGCTTAATATCGCCTGACATTCTATTTGATCTGCAATTCTGATATACCGGAGAGTTTCCCTAGGCTTATTGTTTTCCTCCATTGAATTACACAACTTTTATATTCTGCTGCTTATTTCCTGCATTACTTTGTTCGCTTAGCTTAATTCGAGTTTTAATATCTATTGAGTGAATTCTTGAGTCTTTGTGGTCGACCCCTAGAATACTACAACTACTGCTTAGATACTTTAGGGTATTATATTTGAGCATATCAGGTAACGATCGATGTTGAGTGGTATCAACCGATACAGGGTGAGTGTCGATCGATACTGGAGCAATTCCAGGAATCTCATCTTCGTCGTCTCCAGCAAGATCGACGAGCTGCATCAGAGAGTAGGTTTTCTTCAACCCTGGAATGACTTCTCTTCCACTTCTCAACGTAATGGCATGAACGTGTTCCCTTGGATTCACCGTTTTTCCCGGAAGGAAACCATCCTGTCTCTTAACTGTTTATGCAGTCTGGGCAACTTGCGTTTCCAGCTTCTTCTGATGAATGTTAAGAGCTTCGATTTTTCCATTCAGATCAGTGTACAAGGCATCCATCTTTCCATTGAAGTTATTAATCATCTTCTGCTGCCCCTCAAGAATCTGCTTAAGCATGGTTTCAACCTTGCTTTCCTGAGTCTTAGGAGGTGGTGTCTGGTAAGATGAATTCCCATAGGTGCGAGTGTACCCACTGTTCTGAAATAGTTTCTGAGCAAAGGAGTTTGCTCTGGAATTCGCAGGCTTAAAGTCAGACTTGAATCCTCCTCTCTGAGAGTTGTCTGTGAAACCGCTGTTGTATGACGAATTCTGAAATCCATTACCACCAATGTAGTTGACATCCTCTGCTTCACCTTCATCGACGTTCTCGACTTCCTCAACAAAATGCACTGCCTTCTGCTGCTTGCCCATCAACAAATTGTGAACCGAATCCAGCTTCGCATGTACATCGGCAATCTGCAGCCCGTCGACGTTCCCATTCTGCTTCTTTCGCTCGTAGTCGGCGTTCTTGGTGCAGTTGCTAGATGCCAAGTTCTCAATCAGTATGTAAGCATCTTCAGGATACCTCGTGTTGAAATTTCCATTGCTTGCAGCGTCCAAAGCCATCTGATACCTCCAATCGATCCCTCTGAAGAAGATACCCAATAACTGAACTTGTGAGAAACAGTGGTGAGGACAATCCCTGTGATAAGATCGAAATCGAACCCAAGCAGCCTTGAATGCCTCAGTTGCTCCCTGAGAAAACTGGGAAATCTTGTTCCTGAGACCTTCGGATCTCGCATCATCATAGAAATTGTTTAGGAACGCATTCTTAATCTCCTCCCAAGTAGTCAGAGATCCAGGAGGCAACTGCTTCAACCAGTAAGTTGCATCTCCACCAAGAGAGTATGGGAAGAGCTTATAAAAGAGGAACTCATTGGGCACTCCATTGTACTTGATACTGGTGACCAAATCTTTGAACCTCTCGATATGATCCATGGGATGCTCATGAGAAAGACCATGAAAAGTGTGATGGCCTAAAAGAGTGTAGTATGCAGGCTTTAGCTCAAAGTCGTTTCTCTGAAAAGTGGGAATACGAATCGCAGACCGATTTGCATAGAACTGGTCTGGTCTGTTATATTCCCCAAGCGTTATTGCGCGATTAACCAGAGCATTCCCAACATTCCCACGCACAGCTGGTGGGATAATCTCATTAGCTACCGGTGCAGGGGCAACAACGTTTCCTTCTACATCAAGCCTCTGTCCTTGCTCGTTACACAGGTGACCTTCCTGATCTCTCAAAACTCTAGCTTCATCACGAGCGAGCACAATCGGATTTTTCATCTCTGCTTGTTTCTTTTGCTTTATGATCGTGCGCTCTAAATCAGCTAGCTCTTTGTTAGATAGATTGGTCAACTGCTTGTTCTTGCTCCTTCTGGTTTCTCGATGCTGCATACACCTGAAACACAGAAATCAAATCGCGTAAGTAACAGAAATTAAAACGAGTATCGATCAATACCTGAAGGGTATCGATCGATGCTCGACAACTTAGTCGAAATTCTAAACCGAAATCTAATGGTGAAATTAGAGTCCCCGGCAACGGTGCCAAAATTTGATATGCTCAAATATAATACCCTAAAGTATCTAAGCAGTAGCTGTAGTATTCTAGGGGTCGAACCACAAAGACTCAAGATGTCCACTCAATAAATTTCAGAATGTGAATTAAGCTAAGCGAAATGAATGTAATCAAGAATAACAAAACACTTAAAACAAAGTAGTAAATCAGTGGGAAAAATGCTAGGCTTAGGGAAATTTCAGGCAAATCAGAATTGTCAATCAAATCAAATGTCAGGAATAAAATAAGCTCCGCTCTTGAACTTGAAACACAGATGTAAAGTAAACCAACTGTCGTTGCGAAGACTATCTATGTCTAAACCTATAATTCCAAATTTCTTTGTAAATTCTATAAATTCAAACAAGCATTAACGATCAAGTTCAATTGTTCACAAAATCATATACCAAATATCTTTGCGAGTAGGTCTTTTGCTCACCAAACACTAGTTCAGGAAATTAATCACACTTTCGTGTCAATCAATAATCTTAATATCAGATTCTAGTTCGCGAGACTAGAATAAGCTTTAATCTCAAGTCTAGGTGAAGAACTCTATAGATTTTTCTAACAATTTATCTTATTTAACAATTCATCAAATACCTTTGATTTACCCTAAACCTAACAAGGAATCTACTCAGACATGTTGAATGAAACAAACATCATGAATAAGATAGATATCATAAAGTAAATAGAGTAAGAAATACAAAGAGGGTTCAAGGTTCTTCTCCCAAAACTCAATTGCAAGAATACTCTATCTCCAAGAATCAATGTCTCCCCTCTAGAGGCTGAAAAACCTAGTTTTATATCTAAAAACACGATTTGGAGCTCATTGGAAAAATAAGGAAAACTTCTGTTTTTCTTCGGGTCTTCTGAAGAATGCGCGTTCTGATTATTGGTATCGACCGACACCGTGAATGGTATCGATCAATACTGAGATCTTCAATCGCATTTCTTCCAAATGATGGTGTCAATCGATGCTCCATAGGTGTCGATCAACACTGAGCATTATTTCTCTGAACTGCTTCAGCTCTAATATGCTTCAAAAGCTCCCATAAATCCAATTTAGCTCTAATGAGCTTTATTTGTCATATATGAATGATGAATCAAGCTCTATAAATACTAACCACAACGATGAAGTGCAATAATTTGGCTCAGGCTTTGGAAGGACTCTGCTGGAGACATGGGTGTCTTCTAGTCAACTGGTCAGTCTTTGGATTTTTCATTAGTCGATCTAGAACTGATTCTGTAACA
>SMJT01000065.1:944849-1048449 GCA_004349715.1 Crucihimalaya himalaica
GAAGATTATCTATGTCTAAACCTAGAATTCCAAATTTCTTTGCAAATCCTATGAATTCAAACAAGCATTAATGATCAGGTTCAATTGTTCACAAAATCCTAAACCAAATTTCTTTGCGAATAGGTCTTTTGCTCATCTAACACTAGTTCAGGCAATCAATCACACTTTCGTGCCAATCAAACAACCTAAGATCAGATTCTAGGTCATGAAGCTAGAATCAGCAGTAATCACAAGTCTAGATGAAGAACTCTATTGAATCTCTCCTATCAATTCAGATCAACCTAACAGTTCATCAAACACCTTTGAATAACCCTAAACCTAACAAGGAATCTACTCAGACATGATCAATGAAACATAAATCATGAATAAAATAGATTGCATAAAATAAAGCAAGAGTAAACAAGGGTTCAGAATTGTCTCCCACAAAACCCGGAACCAATCTCTCTCAAAGTATTCAGAATTATGATATAAGCTAGGTCTGCCCTCTAAAAGTGGCTGAAAACCCTAAATATAATCCTAAAACATGTTCTGGGCTTAATTGTAAATAATAGGATCCTTTGGGCCAAGTTGCAGACTCTTCAGACTTGTAAAATCACATGTTTTCTTTTTCTGCAGTCGGTATCGATCGATACCAGGTGGGTGTCGGTCGATACCAGGACTCTCTGTTCGCCAGACTGGACTGTCTTCACGAAAACTGGCATAACTTTTGATCGCACCGTTAGAATAGCCTCAAACCACTTCCAAATGAAAGCTAATCCATTGATCTATCTTTTATCCAAATTTGAGCTCAATCCAACGGTGGGAAGTTATTTAATGAATGCCAAACACAAACTCCAGAATGCTCCAATATCTCCAATTATGCTCCAAACGTGTCAAAACCTGAAAAGACTCAAAAAGACTACAAAAACACTAGAAGGACTCTAAAAACAAGACCTATATCATAGCTAAAAACGGGTAAAAACCATGATATATCAAGGACATACGAGGACGACGTGTGAACTTGGGATATCCGCACAAGCAGGTGATATAATATACTATGGTGTTCTGAAAGAAATCTTGGAAATTGAGTATCTTGGGGTAATTAACTTGAAATGCATAATATTTATGTGCGATTGGTACAATCCAACTCCTGGGGGACGAGTACGTCAAGACAAATTTGGTGTAACAAATGTGAAAACTTCGAGGGGAATAAATAAATATGACCCTTGTATCCTGGCATCACAAGCTAACCAAGTGTGATATATTCCATATCCTCGTGGTAGACAGAATCAATATTCTTGGTTTACTGCGACTCAAATATCCCCGAGGGGAAGAGTTCGTGGAGTATTAGAGAACGGCCCTTTGCAACAAAGTTATGTAGGGAACGTAGGTTATGTGGAACCGTCCATGGAAGAAACTCGATTCGTACAATTAGCTGATGACACAATCGACGATATGTTGGACGTGTCTGAAGAGGAGCTTGGAGAGTTTGAAGAAGGATCTGATTCCGCCTCTTCTGAGTATTCATCTGATTTTGAATAATCAATTTGATATATTTTTTTGTTTGATATTATTATTGTCTACTTGAAACCAATTTTATCATATTAATATTTTGTGAAAATTTAGATTGTTATATGTTCTAATTATAAAATTAAAACTGTTATGTACATAAGAATTAGTTTTGTCATTTTAAAATTAAATTATTTATGAAACCCATTTTCCTACCAATTTATTATTAATAAGTAAACCTATCAATTTCCTACGAATAATGTAAAATCTAAATCTATTCGATTCAAACTTCTTCGTTTCTTCTTCTTCATCTATTGTCAAACCTAGCCGCATACACCAAAAATCGAATCTGACACCTTATTCTCCCTCGAGACTCAGACCATCTTCTTCCATCATCATAGCCTTTTCTGCTGTAAAACCTAGATCTAGCCGTGATTCCTTCGATCTGTACTCAAGATTTATCATTCTCTTCTCCTTCTCCGACCTTCTTCTTCTCGTACCAGACCAGCAAAGATGTCTCGTCGTCAGAGCCAGTCGAACCCAGCAAACTTCGAATTTTCTCTACTCCCAATTTCACGGTAGTCTCTCTCTGTCTTGATTTGATTTCCAGTTATTGTTTGTATTCTCTAGTTTTAGTATCTTCAATGCCTTTGTTTGTGCTTAAGCCTCTGTTTTTGTTTATGTTAATGTAATAACATGTGAGATGAACTCTGATTGCTTAAACAAACCTATTAAACCGATAATTCCCCCTATATGTTTCGTTTTTTGGGTTTAGTTTTAAGACATTGAGATGGCTGCCTTGACTATACAATGTATCGGAGAGTTTATGGCTATATAATTGATTGGTTTTTTGTTGTATCTACTTGAAAAAGTTCCAATTAAAATCATCGAAAAAGTTGAAGCATAGGTTTTGCTGCTCACTCATCTTCTATGTCTTCCAACGGGTTTGTCACACACCCTAATTATGGACTAAAAACTTTTGACTTTCGGATCTTGCTTATGTCGAAATTGAATATATAACTATTGTTTCTTTTGATTACTTTATTTAAAACTTATGCTTATTTATGAAATATAGAAAATAAAACATGACCATGATCTGTTTTGGTTCCTGCGAGCAGTCTTGCTCTTTTACAAACCATTATAGTCACCTCTTTCTGCTCTGTTTTGGTTCACTGCCTTTGTTGTTTATGTTTTTCGTTTGGTTGAGTTTGTGTGGTGTTTGAATATATAACTATTTTGTTTCTTTTGATTACTTCATTGAAAACTTATGCTTATTTAGCAAATATAGAAAAACAAACGTGACCATGATCTGCTTTGGTTCCTGCAAGCAGTCTTGCTCTTTTACAAACCTCTATCTGCTCTGTTTTGGTTCACTGCCTTTGTTGTTAATGTTTTTCGTTTGGTTGATTTTGTGTGGTGTTTGAATATATAACTATAGTTTCATAGTTTAAACCGATAATTACCCATCTGTGATAACATTCACAACACTTACGTGAAGTGTTTCTCTGGCACTCATCGTTTCTAAGAATTAGCTTGGTCTATTCATAGGATTCATGATTGCAGTTTTGTATCTTTGGTTTCTTTTACTGATTGTATTGTGTCAAAACAGCTTTAACACTTCTCTCTCACAGAGATTGCTCTAACTTTCGCACAGTATAGCATTGCCTGCAATTGTTTTATGTTTGGTTTTTGTGCTTCTCAGTTGAGTTTGCTTTGGTGATGATCCTGAACTTTGGTTAATCTGTCAACAATGTTTTTGTTTTTTTTAATATTCAGGAGAATACACGTGAGAGCTATGAAAGGTACATGTCAATGGAGAGGAGCGGTTATGAAAGCTCCACACCAAGCCACTCACTCCAACAAAACTCTCAGCTTATCCAATGTTTAGGTAAATACAAGTGAAAGGCAAGAAAAAACTGTTGAGCAGCCCAAGTCCATGGAATCAGTTGTTCCTACGTTAGCATCGGTGGATGACTTGTTAAATGCTCCTAGCCGCACCAGGTTGCAGAAACTAAGTCCCAACCGAGAAGAAAACACTATTTGGTACAAATTTTTCTTTTTTGACATATTTGTGTGCCCTTGAAAGGTCACTTGAATTGTTTCTGACTTTATTTTATACTGTAGGTTTAGGAATGATCCCTCTGGTACGATTACCAAACAGTTGCTGAAGATGCTTAAATCTGATCTCCCTAAACCATATCCAACATATCGATCTCTCCCGGAAGAAATCAAGAACAGATGGTTCCGAGCATTCGTGGTAAGTGTAGACTAAGTTCTTTTTCATAATTTGTGTAGACAAAGTTGTTTTTATAATGTGGTTTCTAATCCAGCTTACGTTGATGGATAGCAAGAGGTCACTTAGGACCCAAGCATAACTGAAAAAGTCCGAGCTGCTTACATGACTCAAGCAGATTTGTCGTTTAGATCAAACTTGCATGAGTGGAAGAGGTTATGGAAGACAAGAGGGATAAATAACTTGCCAGAATGAATGAAAGCAAGGAAATCTCTATTTGAAGGTTACATCAAAATGTGGACAGATGAGAAAGTGGTTAAGACGGCAGAAACAAAACTCGAAAAGTAGAGCTAGTGATCGTGTCTTAGGCATCGCAATACACAACAATGGTGCAAAAACATTTGAACGCCGCTTTGATGAAATGGTAAGTATATATTCTCATAATTTTACCTTATATTCCTATGCATAAATTGTTTATTTCTCCTAATTTATGAACTTTTCTTTTAGACGAGTGAAGCTGGAAAGGAGCCTCGTCAAGAGCCTCATCCCCTTATGGAAGAAACTCATTTAAACAAGAAGACTCGTCAAATTAACGACATGAAGGCGAAAAAGATTCTGGATGACGCCAAGAGTTTGATGGAGCTTACATCTTCTCAGTGACAAACTGAAGGGGATGAGGATGTCCAATCAAACACGATCACTGCTTCGGAGATTAAAGCTATAATGCTTGAAGTAAGTTCGCTGTTTTTGTTATTTTAATCTTCGTTTTAGATAATCAGCTGGTTTATAAACCTTAGATGTAGTTACAACTTTAGAAAATCTCTTCATAGTTCACACGTTTTTGTTTTACTAACTAGCATCATATATGAAATTTTGTTCCTTAACTATGATTATTCTAATTAGACGTACATGTTAATTATGCAACAAATACATGTGCAATATGGCCACTAAACTTGTATATATACACGTAGATACTTGGATACATATTGACAGTTTCTTAATATGTGAAACCTGGGTATTACTCTTGTATGAGTTTTTGGTTGTGGATATTGGTTAATTTGTTTTTGTGACATTTTGGTTTATGTTTTTTTCAGGCAGTCCCCAAGGTTAAAGGACGTCGTTTTGGGTTTGGCAAGTTACTTGATGGCGGATGCTCTTCCTCTTCTTACACCTCGAGAAGCCTAGAACATGAGACGTTGTTGCGAGAGGAGATTCAAACGTTGAAAGAACGTGAAAAGGAGAAGGATGTTCAGATCCAATTTCTCATGGCGTGCAACAAGCTCCTCCTCGAGAAATTTATTGACATCCGTCCACAAACTTCCTCACTACACCCGGGATCAGATAAAGACGAGACGCAGCCGTAGCTACGTGGTTTCTCTAGCTTGTTGGTTGTGTGATTTGAACAACAAACATGTTTTTTTTTTCAAACCAATAAGTTTGATTTCCTTTAAAACTAAAAAGGATTTTATGCTTTGTTTACTATTTAGTTTAATTTTACAATTTATTCATGTAATTATAATTTAAATTCTATTATACTTTTATAAAAAAATTCTATTTTACAATTGATAGGGCATTTTAATATATAATTTTACTAATAATTTCTACCACTTTCCTATGACCTTTCAATACATATTCCTACGAGTTTCCTATGACAAAAATTTCCTACGAAAGTAATGGTAGGAATAGTTTGCACGTTTCTTATGACTCTCCTACAATACTCCTACCAACAAGACGTAGGTAATTCTTAATCCTACGATTTTCCTACCTCTATTTCCTACGAATTTCCTTCAACTATTTCTGACGTTTTACCTACCATATTTCCGTCGGAAACTTCCTTCGCTTTTCCTACTAACAAGAGACGTAGGTAATACTAAATCCTACAACTTTCCTACCTCTTTTCCCTACAAATTTCCTACAACTATTTCCTACGGCTTTTCCTACAAACATATTTTCGTAGGAAATTTCCTACGATTTTCCTACCAGTTATGATTTTCTTACGGGATATTTCCTACGACCGCCATCCGTAGGAAACAGCTCATTTCCTACCGATTTCCTACAGTATTGGCCATAGGAAATCGATCTTTTTCTTGTAGTGTAAGTACTACAACGGTGTACTGTACACTTGCGGTATTTATATGGGGTAAAATTTACACACAACAATTCTTCTCCATGCTTATACCAAATATAATAATCTGGCATAAATCCTCTGCTATAAAGATGATTCCAAATTTTTGTCCCCAAGATAAATTTCTCGTTCTTGCAAACACTACACGGGCAGAAAAACATACCGCCATTGCTTTGTGTTAGAGGCTGGCTATTAGCAAATGCCATAAAATGATCCACCCCTTTTTTGTAAACTTCGCCGAGAAATTTCCCGTATCTTCATGGAACCTCATATACATCCACTCCCAAAAATTACTATAATTGTAAATTCTTGACATTATATAACTAATCACAACTGAAATCCTTTTAATTTTGTGTTTTTACGAATGAGAATAAGAAAAGGAAAGAGGAGAAAAAAAGGGATGAGTTTTGATTATATAGCCATTTCAGGCGACTATTATGCGTCTAAATGGTGACTATATTCAATAGTCTCCTAAAACCGGTACAACAACCCAAAACGAATAACAAGTATTTTTGCACTGGTATTTTACGACTCGTAGGCGACTATTTTGTGACCCGCCAAAAGAGTCGCATATTAGTCGCCACAATGGCGACTATGAGGCGACTACTGACTTACGTCTGCAATATAGTCTTAAATATAGTCATCAATTTACAACCCTTCCTTGTAGTTGCATATTAGTCGCCAAATTGGCGACTATAATGCGATTAATATTTCCCGTATGCAATATAGTCGTTAATAAGTCGTAAATTAGCGACTAATGTGACAATTGCTCAATGTGATCCTAAAACAACGTCTTCTTTCCGACTAAATAAATTTAGTCGCCACATAGTATATAGAGTCGCCATATGTAGTCACCAAAGTACTGTTTTCTTATTGTGGTTGGCGATCTGTAGCGCGGATTCCCATCAAACATGTTCCCTTCTTACTTCTTTTATCCACCATCAAAATCTAACGAGCTAAACACGGAGCGGGAGAGTGATGAACCGTCTCAACAAGATGGAAGGTTTGCTGCTGCTTTGGCATGTCTACAAAAGCTCCAACAGTGTTGAGGAATGGCCTTCCCAAGATCAACGACATGTCTGAACCACCAGCCATCTCGACTACTTGAAAATTCGTCGAAACCAAGCAATGCCCAACTCCCACATACACTCTGGGAAGGAACCCTTGAGGCTTAGTTATAGAGGCGTCAGCAACGTTCAGGGTGGTGCATGGAGGCTCATCGCAGTTTTCAATCCTGAGTCCTTTAGCAACAGAAAGTAACATAAGGTTTACACTGGAACCCGTGTCACAAAGAGAATCCTCAAATTCTAGTCTAAAAACCGAGCAGAGTACAGAGAATTTCCCAAGATCTTCGAGCTTTGGAAGTCGTGTCAAGACCTTCTTCTCCTTCGTAAGCTTTTCGGTAGCTTATCTAGTCCTTTTTTCCTGTGATGACACACTTAAAGACTTCCTAAATATTAGGTAAGCTTGCTTTTGCCTCGCCAAACTTCATTCCTTTTGACAACTCTCAAAGCACCTTCTTGAACCTTTCCATCTTCCCATTAGCTATCACCTTATCAACATAGCAAGGAAAAGGTACCTTAGGCTTGTACACTCGAGAAAGCTCCTTCTGACTGTTCTGAACCTTTTGAAAATTTTCTGAGACACCTTCTGAACATTCAAAATCAAACTCATCTTTTTTTATTCTAGATGTAAGAGCCCATCCGATCGGTTAAAGGTTTGAACTGATCGGTTAATATTGTCCTTTAAAAATTATCGGTGGCAATGTTGCATCGATCGATTGGTAAGTCTGAAATCACCTCTTAATCAACCTCAACATCATTAACGTGCTCCCTAGGGTTTCCTTTTGCCTTTCCTAAAAGCATTCATGAAGGTACCTTTGCTTCAGAAGCAACTTGGGCGATTTAGATTCTCTAAAACCCGATCATGAGTGCTTACGACCTCGATATTTCCATTGAGAAAAGTGTACATACCATCTACCTTGGCGTTGATGATCACGTCACTCTACTTATGACGCTCCATTAGCTGAAGCATCATCCTCTTGAGCTTGCTCTCTAGAGGGTTTTGTTGAGTGGTTCCTAAGAAACTGTTTTTGCCATTGTTGTAGTGAGAATTGGGCTGAAAGTTGTATCCACCATAGTTAGCTCTATTGCTCTGAAATCCTTGAGGTTTAGGAGGGTAAATCTGGTCTTGAGGATTCTCAACATTCATACTCTGATACGAAAGGTTTGGGTGGTTTCTGAAGTTATTGAAACCATGCCTGCCAATGTAGTTTATCTCCTCAGTTCCCTCATAGGAAACCCCATCATCAGCATCACCACCTTGATCAATACGATCTACCATTGCATATAACTCTTTTCTTGAAGTATCACTCGTCTGGTAATCACCGGTCTAGACACTATTGATAGCAACCTTCTTTGATCTATCGTACTTGGGACAATGGTTGCTATTTCTTGTAGCTAAATTCTCGATTCACTACAAGAAAACCTGCAATTTGTGACTACTTTTTGTGACGTCTTTTTTCGGTCGCAAATTTTGTGACGGTTTTGTGATTAATTTGTGATGCTTTTGCGACTACTACAAAGATAGTGGCAAAATAGTCGCTTATTTACGACAAAGCATTGTCGTCGCAAAAAAGTCATATATAAGCGACGAAATTACGACTAATAATCGAGTAAATTAAAATGGTCGCACAATCATCACAACTTTAGACCAATTAGCGACTATTCTTTTAGTCATGAAATATAGTCGCAATTTAGTCCCGCATTTGCGACTCTTTTGCAACTTTTTCTTTCTTTTTTACTTTGGTCGCAAATGAGTCTCACATTTGCGACGTTTTTGTAACTTCCCCTTTCAATTTTATTTCACTCACAAAAGAGTCCCAAATTTGCGACGCTTTTGCAACTTTCCCCTTCTGTTTCATTTTAGTCACAAATTAGTCTCAAATTAGCGACATATGTGCAACTTCTTCTTTATGTTTCGTTTCATCGCACATTAGTCTTAAAAAGTCAGTAAAAACGTGTTAAATATGAAAGTTTGGTGTAGTACTGAACTATTGCGACCGTTGTTTTTAGTCACAAATTCGTCATAAATGAGTGACAAAATAGTGGCAAATTTGTGACTCTTCATCAGGGGTCGTAAAAGAGTCACAAATATTATCTTATACAAGCCACTTCGCTTTCATTTCCCGTTATGCAATAAGAAAGGGAAAAAAATAACAAAAGCATAAGAAAAAAAAACGAGAGTTAAAAAAAAAAATTCGCTGTGGAATTCATCACGAGAATGGATGTATAACAGAATCGATCCAGAGACGAATAATTTTTCCACATAATTTTTGGCTGGGGTGGAAGATTTCATGAATTTTGCAAGCAGCCAGCCTATAGCACAGAATAGTGGAGGTAGGTTTTGTTGTCCTTGTGTAAAATGTCAGAATTCGAAATTGTTGCAAGGCATGAAAATTTTGAACCATTTGCATAGTAGAGGATTTATGCCAGGATATTATGTTTGGTCTGAACATGGTGAAGATTATGATGTGGTTGGGGGAGCTGGAACTAGTAGTCATTTTGTTAATGCGGGTTATACTAGTGTTAGTAGTCAACCAGTAGAATTTGATGGGGAGAATGTATATGTCGGGATGGTGAATGATGCATTTCATGGTTCAACACCATATAACCAGTATCATGAACATGATCAAAGTGGATATGATAATGTTCATGAAGGACCTACCAATGAGGCAAAACGGTTTTACGACATGTTAGATGCTGCAAATACTCCACTTTATGATGGTTGTCATGAAGGTCATTCAAAGTTATCATTGGCTGCCCGTTTCATGAACATTAAGGCAGACCATAATTTGTCTGAAAGCTGCATGGACTCATGGTCTAAATTATTTATAGAGGTTTTACCAGAGGGTAATCAGGCAACTGGATCTTACTACGAGACAGAGAGTTTGATGCAAAAGCTAGGATTGCCGTACTATACATTTGATGTATGTATAGATAATTGTATGCTCTTCTGGAAAGAAGATGAGATGTTGGAACATTGCAAGTTCTATGCAAAACCAAGATATAAGGCTAGCGAGGGAAGAACTAAAATACCGTTAAGTCGTATGTGGTATGAAAAGAATGTACCAATCCGAGAAGACTGCATCGTCGATGAGATGGCATGCTGAGCATAATTCAAAAGATGGTGTAATGTGTCATCCATCTGATGCGGCAGAGTGGAAGAATTTTCAGCAGTTACATCTTTCATTTGCAGAAGAAACACGCAACGTTTATCTAGGATTATGTATAGACGGTTTCAATCCTTTTGGTATGTCAAAAAATCATTCTTTGTGGCCTGTGATCATGACTCCATACAACTTACCGCCAGATATGTGCATGAGAAGTGAGTATTTGTTTCTTACAATTCTGAATTCTGGACCAAATCATCCACGAGCCAGTCTTGATGTTTTCCTCCAACCACTAATCGACGAGTTAAAAGAGTTATGGTATAACGGAGTTGAGACATATGATGTGTCATTGGATCAAACTTTCAACATGAAAGCTGTTCTTTTATGGACTATAAGCGATTTTCCGGCATATGGTATGTTGTCGGGATGGACGACACATGGAAGATTATTGTGTCCCATTTGTATGGATGATACCAAAGCTTTTCAATTGCTAACTGGTAGGAAGACATGTTGGTTTGACCGTCATAGGAGATTTCTTCCTATAAGTCATCCTTTACGGAAGAATAAAGTAAACTTTTTGAAGGGAAAGCATGCATTGAACGACTATCCACCTCCATCTCTGACTAGTGAAGAAGTTTTATATGAGCGTATAAGGCAAGTTGGACCGCCAAAAACATCTGAATGTGGTGGAAATGGTCATGAGAAAAAAATGGATGGCTATGGAAGCTGGCATAATTGGCATAAAGAAAGCATATTTTGGGAGCTACCATACTGGACTGATCTATCGCTGCATCACAATCTTGATGTGATGCATATCGAAAAAAACTTTTTCAATAACATCATGTATACTGTTATGAATGTGAAAGACAGATCTAAAGACACAGTGAAATCGAGACTTGATATTGAAAGGTTTTGTTCGCGGAAAGATCTACATGTTGATAACCAAGGGGGAGCTCCATTTCCTATTTGGAGATTGTCTGCAAAAGCGAAAGAAAGCTTACTAGAATGGGTTAAACACTCGGTTAGATTTCCAGACGGTTATGTTGCAGATTTAGCTAGTTGTGCAGACATCAATGGTGGAAAATTATCGGGAATGAAAAGTCATGACTGCCATGTGTTTATGGAACGATTACTACCGTTTGTGTTTGCAGAGCTTCTACCGCGTAACGTACATCTCGCATTATCAGGTATATTTTAATTAATTGTCTTATGTTTCAGTTATATATAGATTTTATTGATAAAAAACTTAATTAATAATTTAATTGCAGGGATTGGAGCATTTTTTTCGTGACTTAAGTAGTAGATCAGTAAAGCAATCCCGTCTCTAACTTCTGAAGGATAACATAGTCATGATTATGATGTGATTTGGAAAAAATATTTTGTAATTACAAATTACTTTTGTAATTTGGAAAAAATATTTCCACCTTTTTTTTTCGATGTGATGGAGCACCTACCTATACACCTACCTTACAAAGCAAAGCTTGGTGGACCTGTGCAGTATAGGTGGATGTATCCTTTTGAAAGATTTTTTAAGCATTTGAAAGGTAAAGTGAAGAACAAAAGATATCCAGCGGGATCAATAGTTCAATCATACATGAATGATGAGATATCTTATTTCTCAGAACATTACTTTGCTTCGCACATGTCTACAGCTAGGAGAAGAAGGTAAAACTCAATTAATAGTGTAGAAATTTATATATTTACTTCAATTATAATGTTAAAGAAATTATTTTTTCAGGTCAAAACGTTATGATGAAGGTGAAGTACATGTATATCCTATACCGGTACCGGAGATATTCACTCAAATAGGTCGTCCGAGGGGCAAAAGCACTGAATTTTGGTTAACTAAAAAATATTATAAATGTGCACATGCATATGTTTTGCGCAATTGTGACTATTTTTGACCACTTGAGAGGTATTTTTATTTTCATTAACTTAATTGTAAAGTTTCTATTTTTGATAGCGCTAACTTTGTTATGTATATCTTATTGTTGGCAAAAAACAGATTGTTTGAAGAGCAGATTCGATTTCAATATCCAGAACTATCTTATGATGAGGTCATGGCAAAAAAAGATGAAGATTTCGCCGTTTGGGTTCGCCAATATGTATGTATTTTAATCAAATTTTTGCATAGTAAAAAAATATATACTGAATATATGTTCCTTGACGTTGTGTGTATATTTATATACGAACAGGTTAGTACAAGTCATGAAAGTTTTCCTCCTTGGGTTCATGACATAGTGGAAGGTCCTGAAAATAAAGTCTTATATTCGTCTTAAAATACGACTATCACAGAATGTCACATAAACGTCGCAAAATAAAGGTAGTCCCTATTTAGTCTTAAAGTGCGACTTTAAATGTTAGTCTTAAAAACGTCGCTAATATACGACTCTTTATGGTCGTCACTAAATAGTCGCATATTTGCGACCGTTTTGCGACTATAATAATTTGCGACCAAAACTTTGCGACTACGGCTTTCGGTCGCAAAGTAGTCGCAAATAGCGACTTTGCGACGGCTTTGTGACGGTTTTGTTGGTCACAAATTGCATGTTTTCTTGTAGTGATTAGAAGATTAGCTTCACGAACAGTGTTGGTAGCAAATTTCCCTTGACTTGCCGTGTCAAAAGCCTTCTAGAACTTCTCTGAGGATTCTTGATAGAAGATATGCAGTAGATTCTCCGAAATGTACCAGTGATGTGGGAAATCCTTCAAATACCCTCTAATACGATCCCACACTTTGAAAATTGATTCGTTCGTTGTCTTTTAGACGTGGAGATCTTGTTCCTTAACTAAGTAGTTTTGGACTTTGGGTAGAAGTGATTGATGAAAAGGACACAACACTGCTCCCTAGTGGTGATGTAACCCGGTTCTAAAAGTCTCATCTATATTGCAGCTTTGTCTCCCAAGGAAAACTTGAACAATGTCAAGAATTGATAGCCTCGGGAAAATCCGTTCGCCCTTGATGTGCTACCAAGATCCTCAAAGTTCTGCACATGCTCCATTGGGTTTTCATGAGCAAGACCATTTATAATCAATTGCTTTATCAGTTGGATCATCGAAGGTTTGATGTGATAGTCTTGTCTTTGAGGCAAAGGCAAATGGATGGCGGTTCTACTAGCATATAACCGATTGAGAGCAATGTAATCTCCCAAGGTAGCCTTAGCAGTCGTAACAACCACTTGCAATCTGATCGGTAGGTAATGGTAACCGATCGGTTGCTCAACAGGTCCATAATTGATCGGTTCTCTAGCAGCTTCCATATTGATCGATCGGTTGATGGTTGTCCTCAGCAACATTCCCGTCCAAACCAGCACCTACAACACCACCAGCAACATCAGCAATTTGTTCCATTCTTCTAATCCCCTGGTTCTTTTTGTCCAAACATTTGGTTCTTGCTAATTCGTCGTTGTCTGGAGGTACCAAATTGTCAGAACCGTTTCTTTGCAAGGATCAGTTAACAGTTGTTCTCAACAACATTCCGTCCAAACCAACTCTTTCAACAACTCCATTAACATCAGCAATGTGTTCCATTCTTTTGATTCTCTTGATCTGTCTACCCAATCGTTCGATTCTTGTTAGTTCGTCGTTGTCCGAAGGAAACAAATTATCAGAACCGTAGATCCTTCTTTGCATAAAACCTTGAACAACCAAAAGGCAAGAGTAATTAGTATAAGATAAATTTAAAAGCAAAACAAGAAAATAAAAATCCTATACAAAATTTAAATACAAATCCAAATTCGCTCGTTTTATGGTCCCCGAAAACGGCGCTAAAAACTTGTTGAGTGTAAGTTTTGACCTAAATAAATACCGAAAGTGTACGATACACCACTGTAGTACTTAGGGGTCGAATCCACAAGGACAACCAAGACTACAGTATGGATTATAGCAATCAAAACTTAACTAGGACAATAAATATGATTTTTGTTTGTTTTTTTAACAACTTAAATAAATAGAAACTAAAAACAATGGATAGATAAGTTAGGTGATAGGGAATCCTCTAGGATTTTTAAACAAGCAAGCATGCATCATTAAGAATTAAAGATTTATTCTCGAACTCAATCATAAATATTAATTACCCTAATGCCTTAGTGATAATTAGTAAGCTAAATAATCCTAATTAATGAAAATATCCGTTATTATCAAAATTATTACCAAGTATTAAGTGAAGGATTATTACCAAGTATTTATGGAAATTTTTTGAGAATCGCCATCCGATCGGTTCTTCAAACCTCTGCAACCAATCAGATAGGGAAAGCATTGAAGAGCAGCTTTCTACCATATAATTTTGATCGTACGATATTCACTCTGCTTCAAAATTTTCTCCAGGGATCACGTTCGGTGGATGACTTTGCGGAAAAATTCTCGTTGCTTCTTAAACGCAATGAGATTTATGACAATGAGATGCAGTTGGTGTCGCGATTCATTTGAGGCTTGGGTCCTCGTATTTAGAAGGTACTATCGCAATTTGATCCTTTTTTGGTGCCGGAGGGACATCGTCGTGCTGTTGCTTTTGAGCAACAATTTCGTTCGGGATCGTCGAGTTCAAATTCAGAAGTGATGCGGAATAAAGGTGTTGCTGGTTCAGAGGGGGCTGTCGCTTCAGGAGGTGGAAAGAACATACAGATGCAGTAGCTACCAATAAATCGCAAGCTAGAAATGTGGGTGATGAATAAGGGTTACAAAGATCTTCTAGACTGAACCCCTTACGTTGTTTCGTGTGTGGAGAGACATGACATCATCACACTGATTGTCCCTACCATACGCTTTGGGGGTTGCTGACGGATGAGGTTAAATGGGACACAAATGAGGTTTTTGATCAAAAACCTAATGAGGATGATCAAGAGTTTCCAAAGGAGCACAATCAAGGTGATCAGGTGATAATGTCGATGCTTTGTCACATTTATTTGTCACCTATGACTATTGAAGAGTCATGGCTTAATACTCACATTTTCTAGTCCACTTGTACAGTTAAAGGTAAGGTTTGTCGATTTGTTATCGATTTAGGGAGTTCCCGCGATGTAATTTTTGAAGAAGCATTTTGTAAGCTAGGTTTGATTAGTGAGGCACATCTTATGTCGTATAGACTCACGTGGCACAAGACGTGGAGTGAAATTTAGGTCTCTCATCACTGCTTGGTTCTTTTGTCGATTGGGCTGTCTACAAGGACAAGTTCTATTGTGACATTGCACCTATGGATGTTAGCCACATCTTGGTAGGTCGACCGTGTAGTATGTTTGGAGTGATCTTCATGATGACCGTCGTAACACGCACAGTTTTGTATTAGTCAATAGGAGAATTGCCCTTTTCCTAAAAGTCCACGCCCTCCCTTGGAGAAGTTATCGTTGACTCTAGCTCAATAAAAAATGTTGCTCTGTTCGTGTTCTGAATTTGACCATGCATTTACGGAAGTTGGCTTTGTGTGATTGCTTGTCCCTACCTCGCATAGTGCGGAGATTCAGCCTATAAATTGCCTAAGGAGATTGGTGAGATGTAGGATGAGTTTGTAGACGTGTTTTCCATGTCACTACCAAAGGAGCTGCCACCTTTGCGTGACATTCAACACCATATCGATTTAGTTCTGGGGGCTGTGATATGCTCAAATTAATACCCTAAAAGTATCTAAGCAGTAGCTGTAGTATATTAGGGGTCGAACCACAAAGACTCAATATTATCACTCAATAAATTTCAGGATATAAATTAAGCTAAGTGAAATAGATGTAATTTAAAAATAGCAAAACGATTGTAAACAGGTAGTAGGATCAATGAGGAAAACGCTAAGTCTAGGGAAATTCGCTGGTAAATCAGAATTGTCAATCAAATAAAACGTCAGGAATATAATAAGCACCCTTCTTGAACTTGAAACACAAATGTAAAATCAACCAACCGTCGCTGCGAAGATTTTCTATGTCTAAATCTAGAATTCCAAATTTCTTTGCAAATCCTTTGAATTCAAACAAGCATTAGATGATCAGGTTCAATTGTTCACAAAATCCTAAACCAAATTTCTTTGCGAATAGGTCCTTTGCTCACCAAACACTAGTTCAGGAAATTAATCACACTTTCGTGCCAACTAATCAACCTAATATCAGATTCTAGGTCGCAAAGCTAGAATAAGCAATAATCACAAGTCTAGGTGAAGAACTCTATAGATTTTCCTAACAATTCAATCCAATTTAACAATTCATCAAATACCTTTGAATAACCCTATACCTAACAAGGAATCTACTCATACATGGTGAATGAAACAAACATCATGAATAAAATAGATTTCATAAAGTAAAAGAGAGTAAAGAATACAAAGAGGGTTCAAGGTTCTTCTCCCAAAACTCTTTTGTAAAATCTCTTATCTCCACAAAATCTGTCCTCCCTCACAGGAGGCTGAAAAACCTAATTATAAAGCTAAAAACACGCCTAGGGCTAAATCGCAAATAAGGAAATCTTATGTTTCTTCTTTGAACTTGTTGAGGATTGCGCGTTCTCTCTCTTGACTATCGGTATCGGCCGATACCATAAATGGTATCGATCGATAAAGGAATTCTGAGTTGCGTTTCTTCCAAATGCCGGTGTCGATCGACACACTGTGGTGTCGGTCGATATTGAGCTTCAGTTCCCGAACTGCTTCAGCTCCAAGATGCTCCAGAAGCTTCGATAAATCCAATTTAGCTCCAATCGTGTCTAGTTCCTGAAAAGACTCCGAAAGACTCTAAAAGTAATCAAAAGACTCAATAAAAGGACTTATATCATGGTTAAAAACGGGTAAAAAGCATGATATATCAACTCCTCCAGACTTAGTCTTTGCTTGCCCTCAAGCAAACAGGAAACCAAACCAGAGAAAGAGGTTTGAAAACACGGAGACTCACCTATTCTTGAAACGTTGCAATAACCTTTTTCCAAAGCTTTCCAGATGTCACCTAACCAGTTCCGATTCTAACCACCATGTACTTCTCCGTAGACATTCGCAACTTCCCAGATTCCACACATTTTCTCACATCATCAACATACTGAACCTTTCATCGCCAGTTTCATCACTGCACCACCGTTCAAGATCCTTCTAGACTCTTCCTCATATGATATCGTGACTAAGGAACCACCCACATTACACACTTTTGGTATTGTTATCCTTTCCCCCAGACTTATCTCTTTTTATGTTTTCTTTATTTTGGATTTAGCTTCGCATATACAAATCAAGGTTTGAGATGCGAGTATTGATGGTGATTGCCACCGAATCCCCGGTTCTCCCCTCTTAATGTGTCAAAAGCCTTAGACGAACAACGGGGTCTCGGGAAATGTTCCTACCCCTCGCTTCAGACCTTTGTGTGATCATTCCTTATCCAAGTAGAATAATTGGATCACAGGAAGTGTTCCTAGCCCTCTACTCGGCGGAAATCATCTCATCTTTTATGCATTTTATGTATCAACGTGTGTCAAGGGAGAGGTATACCGTTATTTTCAAACACATGGGTTCCTTTGTCTTATATGAATGATGAATCAAGTTCTTTAAACACTAACCACATAGATGAAGTGCAAATTATTTGGCTTATGGTTTAGAAGAAATCTGCTGGAGACATGGGAGGCTTCTAGTTGATTGGTCAGTCTTTGGATTTTTCATTAGTCGATCTAGATTCTGTAACACTGGTCACTTAAAAGCAAAGTCCAAGCAATGGATTCAAGCAAAAGTTCATAATCTCCAACAGGTTTTGACTCGATAAAAACAAATTTGACATAAAAATGACTGACTCTAAGAAAAACAAACACCATGTCAGTATCTACTTCCCCCAGACTTAAACAACACTGTCCCCAGTGTTATCAAGCCGAGAGATGTCGAAAGAAAGCAAAAGAATAGAGTGGTTGAAGGAGTGCACAAAGGTTACCCGTGTGTGATGATGGGTATCGACCGATATTCGAACCGGTATCGACCGATACTGTCAAGTATCGACCGATACTGTCAAGTATCGACCGATACTGTCAAGTATCGACTGATACCAAGAGTATATCAAGAAATTTGGTTTAGGATTTTGTGAACAATTGAACCTGATCATTAATGCTTGTTTGAATTCATAGGGTTTGCAAAGAAATTTGGAATTCTAGGTTTCGACATAGATAATCTTCGCAGCGACGGTTGGTTGATTTTACATTTGTGTTACAAGTTCAAGAACGGTGCTTAATATATTCCTGACATTCTGTTTGATCTGCAATTCTGATTTACCTGCGAATTTCCCTAGGCTTGGCGCTTTCTTTCATTGATCTTACAACCCGTTTTTAATCGTTTTGCTGTTTTCAATTACATTTATTTTACTTAGCTTGATTCATATTCTAAAATATATTGAGTGATATCTTGAGTCTTTGTGGTTCGACGCCTAACATACTGCAGTTACTGCTTAAGTACTTATAGGGTATTATATTTGAGCATATCAACTTCTAAACAAACATACATACATCATTATGAGAAAGTATTAAAGATCAATTCTCGAACTCAATAATAAATATTAATTAACCTACTGCCTTAATGATAAGTACTAAGTTAAACAAGCCTAACAAAAACTTCCGTTTATTATCAAGATCATTAGCAAGCATTAAGTAAATCACTAATATGTTCACAAGGGTTCCACCACCTGCCGTTGAGTAGAGGTGCGTTGCTCACCTAAAATAGATTTCAATGTTTATACCAACTGTCGTTTAAGGGCAATATCTAGAATGTCGTCTTGCAACAGATGTTGTTAAAGAATATTATAAGGAAAGTGTATCTTCTCGCAACAAAGCATTTTAAAGATTACAATAAATATTGATATCTCAAAGGCTTTTGATTCATTGTAATGGAGTTTTCTGTTGAATGTTCTCTTGGCTTTAAACATTCCAATATAATTTATGCACTGGATTAATCTCTAAATATCTAAAGCTTCGTTTTTTGGTACAGGTTAATGGAGAATTGGCTGGGTATTTCAGAAGTGGAAGAGGGCTAAAACAAGGTTCTTCATTCTCCTCTTATCTCTTTGTGACATGTATGAATGTGTTATCTTCAATGCTGAATAAGGCCTTTGAAAGACGTAAATTTGACTATCACCCGGGGTGTAAGAATCTACGGCTTACTCTCTTGTGTTTCATGGACGCTATAATGATTTTCTTGGATGAAAACAACGTTAAATGGAAGGAAGTCTTGAGGTTTTACTGAATTTGCAGCAATATTGGGGCTACGAATCTGTCTCAAGAAATTGACTTTTTTCATGGCCGATATATCAGCAGCATCTCGGGAAGTAATCTTGGATCATTTTCCATTTGATTCTAGTTCACTACCAGTCCGCTACATCGGACACTGCTTCTAACTAAGGTGATGAATGTTTCTCCCGCTACCACCCGCAAACACTGCGTTTGCGGGTGGTAGCGGTTGTTAGCGATTGAAAACAATCAAGAAACCCGCTCTAAACCGCTTTCAAACGCTCTAAATCGCCAGATTTCAAAAGCTGTTTCCCGCAAGCGTTGGTGGTTGCGGATGGTTGCAGTTGGGTAATAAAAAACAAACTAAACTTTTGTTTTAAAAAAATCATCGCTAGAGTTAGAAAAAAATTTAAAATTATATATATACCCCTATATATATAATGTATCAGGTTCTCTGTTCTCAAACCCTAATTATATTTTTCTAACCATATCCTCTCTATTTTGTTTTCCTCTATTATAATTATGGCTTCTAAGTGAACTTAAAAAAATATTCTTAAGAAGATTTACAACCACTTTAGAATTGATTTGTGTTGGACTCGAGCCAAAAGTCGTTTGTATTCATTGAAGAAACTTTATAATATTTATAAAGGCAATCAGGAAAATCTACGAATTCAAGCACATTTTTTACAATTTGCCACATTACTTGATACAATTTTTAGTGATGAACCAAATGCATAATTAATAAGAATTTCACTATATATTTATTTGTTTTGAATAATTATTAAGTACTTTAATTATGGTTTTTAATTATTAATCGTGTTAAATATTTTTATATTTTATTATAACAATATAATTTTTAATGTTTTTATACCTTTTTATAATAATATATTATATTTATCTTTGTTATTTTTTATTTAACCGCTGATGCACCCGCTGGTTAACCAATCGTAAACCTCCCGCAAACACAGTCATTTCCAAACGTTAAACTAGTCGTTCAAAATGCTTAGTAACGCATGAAACAGCAACCGCCCGCTTCCGCAAACTCCCGCAAATGCAACCACACCCGCTGCGGTTAAACAAGTCAGGCCCTAAGAAGATAACACCAGCGGGTTATCGTATGAGTTCTTGGAAGTAACAGTTCTTATCATATGTCAGGAGATTGCAACTCTTAAGTTTTGTAATATCAAGTCTCATTAACTTTAATTTGCATTTATGTGTTTCGTCTGCCAAGTGCTTGTATTTGATAAATAGAGGAGATTTGTTGAGCCTTTCTCTAGTAGAGCCAGATCTAATTCCTCGAAAGGTGATGTTATGCAAGTTTTACCCCAAATGAACACCGCAAGTATACGATAACACCACTATAGTATTTAGGGGTTGAATCCACAAGGACCAAAATAAATACACAATGGATTATAGCAATCAAAACTTAGCTAGGGCAAAAAATATGAATATTTCTTTTCTTTTTAATAATGAAAAGAAATAAAGTACAAGAAATTGATAGAATATTGGATAAAGAAAATCTTCTAGAACTTCTAAACAAGCAACATGCAATTTTCGTGAGAAAACATTAAATCTTTTCTCAAACTCAATCATAAATGTTGGTTACCTTAATCTCTTACTAATAACGTACTAAACTAAAAACCCTAATAAAAACCTTAATCATAAATGTTGGGGACCTTAAGCATTAAGTAGAGGATTGGTTCTCCCGTTACCACCCGCAACGATGTTTTTGCGGGTGATAGCGATTGAAAACAATCAAGAAAACCGCTCCAAACAGTTTGGAACCGCTCTAAATCGCCAGATTTTAAAACCTGCTTCCCGCAACCGTTTGCGGTTGTGGGCGGTTGTGGTTGGGAAAAAAAAAGAAAATCATCGCTGGAGTTAGAAATATATATATATATATATATCTTGGTATCACGTTCTCTGTTCTCAAATCCTAATTATTTTTTTATAACCCTATTCTCTCAAAATTGTTTTCCTCCATTAAAATTATGGCTTCTAAGTGAACTTCAAAAAAAAAATATTCTTAAGAATGTTTTCGACTAGCTTGGAATTGATTTGAGTTGGAGTCGATCGAGCCAAAAGTCGTTTGGATTCATTGAAAAACTTTATAATATTTATAAAGGCAATCAAGAGGATCTACGAATTCGATCATATTTTTTACAATTCGTTAAATTACTTGATGCAATTTTTGGTGATGAACTAAATGCATAAAGTAATAAGAATTTCACTATAAAATTTATTTTTTTGAATAATTTTTATGTAGTACATTAATTATCTTTTTTAATTAATTAATCATGTTCAATTTTTTTATATTTTATCATAATAATATAATTTTTGTGTTTTATATATTTTTTAGTAATATATTATATTTATTTTAGTTATTTTTTATCTAACCGCTGATGCACCTGCTGGTAAACCAGTCGTAAACCTCCTGCAAACACACTCATTTTCAAACGCTAAAAAAATCGTTCAAAACTCTTAGTAACTCTAGAAACCGCAACTCTCCACTTCCGCAAACTACCGCAACCGCAACCACACTCGTTGCAGTTAAACCAGTCAGGCCCTAATTAAGTAAAGGATGGATATCTTCACAAGGCTTCCACCAACTCTCATTGCGCAGAGGTACCGTGCTCACCTAGGCTAGATTCTGACGCTTCTACAACCTCTCGTTGCGCAGAATTATTTAAAGGCAATACCTAGACTCTCGTCCTAGATAATCATTACTAACACCCTAGATGAAGAACCCTAACATCATTATCAATCAAAGCATGCATATTAACTTTATCTAAAATATCCTAATAGAAACCCTAAAAATCCAATAGAGAATTACTCGAGCATAATTTTAGTAGATAAGCAAGACAAAGATGAAAACATAATTGAATTGCAAAAACTATAAAAGCTAAAATAAAACTCTAAAATATCTACAATGATCTCTTCAAAATGTTTTGCTCTTAGAACTGGATGATTTAAAACTTGGGGTCGAGCCCCGTATTTATAGTACAAGGGAATCCCTGGAAATCGAGAAAAGGAAACTTGCAAAAAGTTGCAATCGATCGGTGCACGAGTGCAACCGATTGGTTGAGAACCCTTTCTTCAACCAGTCGGTTCTGAGTGATCAGCGATCGGTTGAATGGCCATAAATTTTGATCGCACCGTTATATTTCCTTCAAACCACTTGCAAATGAAAGTTAACATCCTCCTCTATCTTGTGTCTTCCATCAGAAGCCAACCTTCTGACACTTCTGCGCGAGTCTGCATCTATAATCATCCAAAATGATCCAGAAATTCTCCTTTTACTCCAAAACTTCTCAAAACTTGTCAAGACTCAAGAAAATAGTTAAAGACACTAGAAACACTCTTAAACTCAAGAAAAAAAAAAACTCAAAATGTATATCAAAACAATGGTTAAAACCGATGAAAAAATAGGGGTTAACAAATGGCAAAAATGGCATGGGAAAAGATATCTCGGCCAATATAGGAAAGTGGTCTGGGGTTAAAAATTGATTGAGAACGCAAACAAAGTGAGCTGTCTTAAGTTAATTTGGCGTGTAGTAGTCTCAGGAAAGAACTCTCTATCGGTCAATTGGATACAAAGACAATTGATTCAGCCCGGCTCGTTCTGGTCTTTTACGGAGAATGCTGGTGAGGGATCATGGATGTGGAAGAAATGATCAGGTTTAGGTCATTCTGCAACTACCTTGACTTTATTAGGATCTGTGGAAACAACTTTAGCTTCGCTATAATGTCCCAAGTACTCCATCTTATCAGTTGAAAAAGAACATCTACTGCTCTTTGCATATAAATCATGTTGCTTTATCAACTCGAACACCACCTTAAGATGTTCCACATGTTCTTCCATCGATGAGCTATAAATCAAGATTTCATTAAAGAAGATCAGAACAAATTTCCTCAAAAAAACTCTTAAACATTGTATTATTCATCAAGCTTTGAAAAGTTGCAGGTGCATTGTTTAGTCCAAATGGCATAACCAAGTATTTCATAGTGTCCACTCTGTGTTTTAAAGGATGTCTTGTGTATATCATTTGGATCCATTCTGGCTTGATGATAACATGCCCTCAAGTCAATCTTTGAATAAACCTTTGAGACCCCAATCCATCCAGCAAATCCTCAATCAAAGGATTGTGAAACATGTCATTCACAATTATTCCATTTAACCCTCTATATTCCACACACAACCTCCAAGATCTATCATTCTTTTTAACCAACCCCATTGGTGATGCATAAGGACTATAACTACTCTGAATTGTCCCATTATTCAACATGTCTTCAACAATTTTATCAATCTCATTCTTTTGATGTAAAGCAGGCCCTTTGACTGATAGGATATGAACCTTCTTGTAATGGAATCTTATGATTATGATTTTATCTAAAAGGAGAGGTAAAGTATTAGGCTCTGCAAACACACACAGAAAATCTAACAACACTTCTTCTATTAGCAGATTAGTCTCTGTGTGGCAACATATTATCAATTTGATCATCATTCTAACCCTCTTCAGCCTCTCCCACATCATATTCTTCTTCCACATCAATCATGAAAAGTCGTGTCTTCTTATGTTTCAAATAACGCTAAGGTGTATACTTCTCATCAAAGAAGTAACACAACCCTTTAGCCCTCCTTTCACTCATTTCTTCATTAGAGAGAAATTTCCTAGGCATCTTACTTATCTACCTACCTGACACATTTGCATCATTTGAATTTTTCATGTAAATGTTCTCTTTCTTGAGTGAAAGTAGTACTTTGTTAGGATTGTTAACTCTAGTGCCCAATCTTGTACTCTTTGAACTAGACCAACCTAAATTGATTACCTTCTACGGATGTGCCTTCTCATACAACTTTCCCAACAACAAACATTGACGAATGGATTGAGGCTAGAACATTTTGATCTGCATCCGTGTATCCAATCTCAACCCTGACAATTAAACACTCACTAAGTAATCTTCAGAAATATTTGCTCTAGTCTTTATCATTTCAAACTTATCATGGTAGCCTACTATCCCATTCGTGTCCAATAATTGTTTCAATTTAGCAACCGGATCCTCAAATCTCTCCTTCAACAATGCCTTGTAAGAATTCCAAGTAACTCGCCATACTCTTGCCCTGAGTCGACTGAATCAATGATTGGTGCCATGTCGCAGCATGACCGTCGAAATAAATTGTTGCGAGCTTAACCTTCAGTTCATTTGGTGTAAAATCGATTGAGAAAAACTCTTCTACCTTCCCCATGCGAGTGAGACCACCATAACTCGATCTCTCATCTCTCATATGTTCTAGAGTCTCTCTCATCCGCTCCGCTGTCGTCGATACTATCAGAGTACTTCGATAGCGATTTTGGTTAACATTCGTTGATGTAACTAACCCAATCACCTCAAACATATTGACAATGCTTTTATCCATCTTTTGATTTTGCTTTGCCACTGTCCCCTCCAGAGCTTGAGTGCGAGCGAACATCTGTTCAATTTTTTATCCCAACACTTTCTCTGTTTCGCGAATGACTGCCACCGCATCCCGAGCTACAGTTTCCTTCCGCAAAGCTTGAGATCGTGTTTCCGCCATGGATTGCGAGGTCTGATTGAGCTCTGATTCCTTTGATACAGTAGAATCGTGAATTTCAATTGAAAAATGAAATTAATCACCTAATGAATCAATGTCCGTGAAAAAAGTTTCAATTTTCACCTACTAGAGTAGATTAAAGAAATAACCCTAGCAAAACAATGAGTCCCCACAGTTTAAGAAAGATTACAATTGTTACACATTCGGATAATGAGAAACAAAAGACTACTTTGCTCTTTTCTGTAAAACAAATCGTAATAAACTCTGCCACGTCATCCTTCTATAACCTTCCACGTGTCTTCCACCTCACTTGATCTCACATTTGAATTCCTGTAACAGTCTCAGCCATGACGCTTTTTAAGGCTGAGCTTATGACATTGAATTGCGGATTAAGCGAAGCAGTGAGTTTGGGAATCATATATATTTCAATCTGCTCCGATCGTAAACAGATTTTTGAATGAAATTGTTTTCCTTGGCCAACACGTCTTTACTTCAGTCTTATAATTGATGTTTTGCCTTAACTGTTAGGTCATGGGGAGATATGCACCTGAGCAAGTAAACATTGCCTTGCTAATGGGTGATTTGCAAGACATCACAAAACATTTGACTTCTAGCATCACTGTTCGGGTGACTCGAAATCAAGTTGAATTTGCCAATAAAGTTGGAATGGATCAATCTCTCCTAAGACCAAGATTGCTATGCCTTATCTATTTCATCTGAAAAAGATAGATGTGCCTGCTCTGTTTCATCCGAAAAAGACTTGCAGTATCTGTTTCGACGATGAGATCAATGCTGATCAGATATTTTCTCTTAATAGATGTCGTCATGTGTTTTGTGGCGAATGTGTGAAACGATATATAGAGATGAGACTAGCCGAGGGATATTTGATGGCATATCCCAAACTAAGCTGCAAATCTAAGCTGACTTATGGAAGGTGTGTCAACATTTTGACACCTAAACTAAAAGAGATGTGGGAACAAAGGATCCTAGAGGACTCGATTTCGGTAAGGGATAGAGTTTAGGAGAATTCTCATAAATACTACAAAAACAAGTTTTAATACCAAAATTAACTTTTTTTACTTTTATATTCCAAAAATACCATAAAAATTGATTTTTTCCCAAAATAACACAAAATTAAAATCAAACTTTAAACCTTTAAAACTAAACTCTAAACCCTCAAAAACAAACCTTAAATCCAAAATATTAAACCTAAATCCAAATATTTAAATTCTAAATCCGTATAATTCATTTTTTCTAGTTTTTGTGGTATTTTTAGAAAACAAAACAAATTATGATATTTTTGGAAAATAAAACTTATAATAGTATTTTTGGAAAACAAACATATTTTAGTAGGGTCATGTTAAGCAAAGGAGGGTCAGTTGACATACCAAAATCATCAGATTTTCTTCTAGTGTCATGGATTATATATAATTAAATTTAGGGGGAATTGCTAAAACTAGACCCAAAATTGAGTTTGAATGCAAAAGTAGACCCCAAATTGAAATAAATGCAAAACTAGACCTTTTGGGTAAGGAAATTACATTAACTCCCTTATTTGCAAACAAAAAAACAGAAACAGCAATTACAGTTCTAACCTCCGCGCGACGTAGACTTCTTGAACGAAGTCTCACAGTAGACTTCGTTCAAGACATCCATGACGTCTGAACCGTAATTAAACCTTAGATTTAAATTAAGAAAATAATAAAAAATATTTTCAATGAAATTTCTTCTAAAGAAAATAAGATTATCTAAAATATGAACTTTATAAATTAAAATTTCTGAAACTTTTATAAATTTTAAGCATGTAAGGTTGATTATGTTCTAAAATACCATAAACAGTCGCAGACTTCAACCATGAAGTCACTTCAACCATGAAGTATGGAACCGTAATTAAATGTAAATTTTTAATTAAAAAATGATAAAAAAATATTTAGATCAAAATTTTTGAAAGATAAATTATTTTAAATCAAATCGAATATGTTTAAAAATGAAATTTTATAAAACTAAGCCAATTGATGTAAACCATGTGAGGCATATAGGTTAGAAGTTGCCAATGGGTAAGACTCCATGCATATATCTTTAGGGTTAGACTTAGTTTTTTATGTTTTTGATATAAAATAGCGATCCTTGGTATAGTTGTTAGATTTTGAATATATTATACTATTTTGATGTCAAATGTTAGTACTTGTTAACAAAAAGTGAAAAAAAAAACATTCGAATTTTAGAGTATAGGGCTTACAAGCGTCTAGAGTCTCGGGTGAAGTCTCACGGTAGATTTCGCGTGTGAAGTCTGTAAGATTTTGTTATCGTAGACTTCTTTGTAAAAGTCTGAAATTCATATAAATTCAAAATTTTGAAAATTTTCGCGAAAAATTTGGAAAAATTAGAAAAATTCAAAAAATAATAGACTTCGCTAGGGAAGTCTGCGACTATTTATGGTTTTCTAGAACATAATCAACCTTACATTCTTTAATTTTATGAAAGTTTCTGAAATTTTAATTTATAAAGTTCATATTTGGATAATCTTATTTTCATTAGAAGAAATTGCATTGAAATTATTTTTTATTATTTTTTTAATTTAAATCTAAGGTTTAATTACATTTCAAGCTTCGACCATGAAGTCTGAAACCATAATGAAATGTGAAATTTTAATACAAAAATGATAAAAAAATATTTCGATCAAATTTTTTGAAAGATAAATGATTTTAAATCAAATCGAATAGGTTTAAAAATAAAATTTCATAAAATTAAGCTATTTGATGTAAACCATTTGATTCTTATAGGTTAGTGTTTGCTTATGGGTAAGAATCCATGCATATATCTTTAGGGTTAGACTTAGTTTGATATGTTTTTGATATAAAATAGCGATCCTTCGTATAATTGTTAGATTTTGAATATATTATACTATTTTGATGTCAAATGTTAGTATTTGTTAACAAAAAGTGAAAAAAAAAAATTCGAATTTTAGAGTTTAGGGCTTACAGACTTCTTGAGTCTCGGGTGAATTCTCACGGTAGACTTCACGTGTGAAGTCTGTAAAATTTTGTTATCGTAGACTTCTTTGTAGAAGTTTGAAATTCTAATAAATCCAAAACAAAGTTTAAAATAATTGAAACTTATGTTTTTAAACAAAGATTTAGATAGATAAATTCTCTATCTAGGGACAATTGCCCTGTATCTTGCAGCTATCATATCAAACATCAAGAAGTCTTCTCTCAAATTTTCAACCTCTTCTATCGCTGGGTTGAAAAAAATGTCTTATAAGTCTTCTTCTGTTTCTAGCCAAGTGTCATCATCACCACCTGTGGGAATTAGATTAGTATTGTCGAGATCAATTATGATATGTTAAACTGTAGTGCATAACACACTTACGCGCGAACGGATTGATCCTCCATAATTTAAGCACCACGATCACCGCTCCACCCCTCCTGGTCCTAAAACCATTCCAGAAGTTATAAGCGTGTTCGCCGGTTGCCACACACTTTAACATATTGTTCCTATTATGATTAATAAAAAGGTGGTTGTAAATTACAATAATGTGAGTTTCGTCATGGTGTTATTTTTGTTTGGTTTAAACTTACATGGCCTCTTTGATGTGAAACACACTCTTTGTATGTGCACGGCCATGTGGACTCTCTTGAAGGGGGCATGTGTTGCAGAGCATGCCCATAGTATCTACATCATAAGTGTTCTCCTTTAGTTAAATAAAGTTACATGCATATAAATTATGGTTTAACAAATTTGCATGCATACCTATAGCAACGTTTGTTTTGGTTTTGATGTCACGGATTTGGGTCAAACTTAAAAAATCCAAGTAGTGCTTATCGTTCATATGATCGATTTTTATGATTCCAGTCTTTGTAGACAGGATTGTAAGTACGAAGCGAGAGTTTGTTGCACGGAATGCTGCAAATCATGGCCGTACTGCTACTTTCTGTATTTCAATCTAGTGCCCTTGATACTTCTCCAATCCAGAGAACGTTGGCACATGTACTAGAGTAATCACCAACTCCATCTTAGTTCCCTGCATAAGAAAAAGCTTCACCAAATTATTGTATTGTCAGATCCATGTGACTGCATGTCTGCATGTAAAAACATAAAACCTAAGTGAATATCTCTTACCGCTTCATCTACTAATACGTAGGACCAGTAGGGACCTTCATTGAAAACAGAGTAAGAGTAGGCACGGAGAATCTTGACTTTAAAACACCAATCTGTTTTGCTTCCATTGGCTCTTTCATCTGCTTCGGCTAGAAGGTTGTAAGCATCCATCAGGTTTTTTTTATTTGTTTTGAGTTTTGTGTTGCTGAGATAAAAAGCAGTGAAGAAACGACTTCGTCTATGGAGGTGGAATGATTAATAGATGTAAATCTGAAAAGACAGACGTATCTTAAGGACGTGACTTTTATAAAAAAAATGCAGCGTTTCTGGTTCTTTAATGTTTTGTTTTAAGGGTACAGACTTCTTCAGTGATGTATGTATACAAAGTCTGTAAGCGAAGTCTCCAAATGAAGTCTTAAATGACAGACTATAGACTTCATGCGCATACATCACACGCAGACTTTTACGAGAGACTTCTTTAGCGAAGTCTGCAATAGACTTCGTCTGTAAGTAACCGATTTATCTAATTTTGAAAAATTTCAAAAAATTTAAGAAACTGAAAAGAATTTTAGGTTAAAATTTTGGGGGCCAAAAAAAATTAAAAACAATTTACATTTACTAAACAATTTACATTAACATTTTCTTCAGTGATGTCTCTATACGAAGTCTGTAAGCGAAGTCTCCAAATGAAATCTGAAAATGACAGACTATAGACTTCATGCGCAGACTTCACACGCAGACTTCACACGCAGACTTCTCTGAGAGACTTCTTTGGCGAAGTCTGGAATAGACTTCATTTGTAAGTAACCGATTTTATCTAATTTTGAAAAATTTCGAAAAATTTCGGAAACTGAAAAGACTTTTAGGTAAAAATTTTGGGGGGCAAAAAAAAAAAAATTTACATTTACTAAACAAGATAAAACCGAAATTGCAATAGTTAATCTAGGTTAAAAAATTAAAAAAATCTCCATCGCTCTCTTTCTCCTCCGAATAACCAAACGTCGCCGGAGATCTCTAAAACGCCAACACTCTTTCTCCTCTTTCGCCGTAAGTTATCGATATTCGTCCTCCCTGCGGGAAAACCCCAAACTCTTAACACCGACACTTTCTCACCGGAAAATCACCATACGACGACACCGTCTCTGCGACGACACCATCTCTCTACTCTTTCTCTGAACTGTTTCTTCTTTTTTTTTGTATCTAATCCCATCTTTATTTTATTCGCAGATCTGGGAATTCCACCCGTCTATTCACATCTTCAATCTTTATTCATCTAATCAAATTTTATTTCAGTTTAGTCTCTTCGTCTGTCCTTTTTCTGATCTCGGATTTATAGTTACTAGAGTGTTGGAGACTTCATAAGGAAAGTCTATATGAAGACTTCACCGGCGAAGTCTCGTACACTTCACAATTATCTAACTTCCCGTTTTTTTTCTTTTGTGACATAGGTTTGTAAGATGGTTCTTTCGCGCAAATAACTGAATATGAACCGAAGGAGGATTTTCACCATATGCCAGAGTTTCCACCCAGGCATTTCACCAAAGACGCTGAGCTGCAGCCTGAAAAAAGTATAGGCTACTACAGCAGAACACCTAAGCTTCTTGTAGCTGTCAAGGGTGCACTAACTCTAGCTGAATGGGAGAGGATTTGGACTTCCCCTCTGGGTGTCTTCCTAATGTACCACGAGCAACAGATCGCATGGGCGTCGAGGTTGGTCCACTATATGCTCGGTTTCCAACTTGTATGCTTCAAGAAACATGAGATTTGGAGTCTAGTTGGTGAAGTCCCAGTCAGATTCTCTATAAACGAGTTTAAACACATCACCAGGCTCAACTGCGAATATGTTGAAAACCTTATGACTCCGAAGCCTGAGGCTGAGATCACGGATGAAATGAGAGAGTTTTGGGTAAAGCTTGGAGTCGATGTGGCATTGGGACCAAGCTATGAAGACTTGGTATCAGCGTGTAGACGCTGTTCTCACTGGGATACGGAAGATCGCGTGAAGTTGGGCTATCTAGCCATCCTTGCCAGTTGCATTGATGCACACCCTCACCATCAGGGCATCAATGTAAACCTTGCTAGGCTGGTGATGGATCTGGACAAATTTGCTGCATACCCTTGGGGAAGAGTAGCTTTCAAGATTTTGATTTCGTCGGTGAAGGCTGCGGATATCACCAGGACTTATCACATCAGCAGGTTTGTCCAAGCGTTGCAGTCTTGGGTTTACCTTGCCCTACCAGACTTTGCAACAGAGGTGGGAGATCCTCTCTCCGGTAACCGAACGCCACCTCTTCGAGCTTACAAAGGATCAAGAGGGAGAAAAAACCTCAGAAATGGCATCTTCATGCAGGTATATTATCAAAGCTCTAATATGTGGTGTCATTAGAGACATCTTTCTAGATATTTGTTTTAGACTTCACACATGAAGTCTGTTATTATATTATTTGATCTCCCTCTATTTATTTTTATGTTTGTAGACCAGAATCTGCAGCTTTGTCGAGAGAGCATTTGAAGAGATGTTCCCACGGTGGGATGATGATGAGGAGGATGAGAGAATTTTCAACATTGTGAAAGCAATGTTTGGACGATTTTCAATGAATCCTTGGCAGTGGCAAAAAGGACACTGGCCATCTTTGGGTGTGTTGCCCTCAAACTTCAAGGAAAACAAGGCGAATGTTCCTTTGAAGGTGAAGGATGAGGTGAAGGATGAGTCGTATCATGGCATTAAGAGAGATCTAGAAGCTCCTGAAGAGGGTAGTTCGAAGAAAGCTCGTATATCCCCTGCTGCAGAATTTGAGAAGCGCATATGTGATGCGTTGAAGGATGTAGTTGACGCTCGACTCAACACATTTGAGGCAGAGTTGAAGGGGCAGTTGGTTGAACTTGGAACAAAGATTGTCTTACTCACTGACAAAGTACACGATCTGAGTTGTGCTTTTGATAAGTTCACCAGCGGAGCTATGAAGAAAGAACCCGAGGAAGTGAAAGAGAATCCTCATTAAAAGCTGGCTTAATCTGATGCCAAATCAAATGCACCTGACGATGGGGTTAGTCTTCATCCCTTTAACCCAAAGATTCCCAAAAAGAACATAAACCAGCTTAGTCAGAAGGAGGATATTAAGGAGTCTAAGAAAGAGAGGAAAAGTAAAAGACTAGCTGCCAGGAGTAGTCAGTCACACAAATGATGTGAATTATGAACCTTGTTGGCTTGTTGGATTGTTGTTGGCATGTTTAACTAACTCTTATTTCAGAAACCTTTTGGTTCTATCGACAAAGACAAAAAAAACAAGATGATTGCCTTCTTGGAGACTTACTCGTAAGTCGCACTATTTAAGAGTTTTAAACCTAGTTTATGTGACGTGATTTTGAATGTGTGTGTGACTTCATTTTACAGAGAGATGAAAAAGAGGAAGCCCGAGCAAGACTCAAGCACATTCTGGTACCGCACGCTGCGGTCTCCCACAAAATGGCTTTGGGACCTGGTGAGACTTCGTATAATAAGTCTGGAGTGAAGTATCATAGTGAAGTATAAACTTCATCCGGGACTGTAATTCGATACTTCATTCTCAGACTTCAGTCTGAGACGTCACTCTCAGACTTCATATGGAGACTTCTGTTTTTTTTTATCGTTACTTGTAAGGATCCTATACCATAACTAATTATTTTCTTACTGCAGCACATTGATGCTGGAATCAATCTACTAAGACAACGGTTCACGAAGCATCCAGAATGGTTTAGGAGCGACAGAATCTGCTTCATTGATTCGATCTTCACCACGTTGTGGAAGTCTAAGTACCAAGAATTTCAAATGACTGGTGATGAAAATGGTTTAGGCAGATTGCTACCTTCTGGGCGTTTAATCTCTACACAAGAGAGCAACCAGAGTTCTGAAGATCTAACAAGATGTGGGGTGTAGATGTGGATGAAATCTACACCTCCCTTAACATCAAGGATAGGCATTGGGTTGCAATAATGATTCAGGTTCATAAGAGACACATCGTTAGATGGGATAGCGATCTAACTGTAAGCAATGATGAGGAGATTGAAGCTGCAGTATATCCTGTTTGCGATATAATGGCTTATCTTATGAACCTTCTTGCTCCTGCGGATCAAAAAGCTAAGCACCCTTATGTTCCCTACACATACGAGCGGGTTCCACAGACGAGAGTTCCTAAAAATGTTCAGCGCGGTGACTGTGGAGTGTATTGCCTGAAGTACATCGAGTGTCAGGCGCTTGGCATACCATTTCCTCCAGACCTCTTGCGTGATAAGAACATCAAGTTCATAAGGGAGAAGCTGGCTATAGATAAATACGATGAGCTCGGCATAACAAGGACTGAGAAGCGCGGTTACGAAGATTTGGATTTATACGACGACCGCTGAGCTTCTCTTTTAACCGTATATTTTAAAATTTTGTATATAATTTAATTGTATATTTTGTATAAATCTTGTATAAATCTTGTATAAATTTTGTATAAATCTTGTTAAATGAAATACAACCACAAAAATGTATATAATCTTGTATAAATCTTGTTAAATGAAATACAACCACAAAAATACAAAATCTTGTTAAATGAAATTTATAGACTTTTCTATGAGACTTCAAGCGCAGACTTCTACTGGAGACTTCATCTTCATACAAAACACCCAGTTAGAGACTTTTATAGGAGACTTCAAGCGCAGACTTCTACTGGAGACTTCATCTTCGTACAGAACACCCAGTTAGAGATTTGTAAGAGACTTCAATCGCAGACATCTACTGGTGACTTCATCTTCGTACTGAACACCCAGTTAGAGACTTCTCATTTAGACTACAAGAGCAGACTTCTATTGGAGACTCCTCTATTCCCGGATAAGAAGCACGCAAAATGAAGCAGACCTTCGTGAAACGTCGCTTCTTATCATTATTACTCCTCTTCAAAACACGCAACCTACTCGCAACCTACTTCTATGAATCACTATTACTGAGTTGCAAAAAAATTACAATTTCATCTATTGCTATCTAAGGAAATCTCTTCAAAAAATGTCGTACACACTAGAAGCCATCAAAAGAGGTTTGAAGAATCCGCATCCTCACTTCACGGCAGGTAATCTCTATACAGCTTCACCAAAATTTAATTTCAATATTTTTCAGATATTGAAGTTCATGCAAGCTTTTAATTTTTTACCAAATTCTTTTAGGACCTGAGGCCGATGACATATTCCATTGGGAGGGTACGATATTTGGCCTTATTGGCACCCCTTATGAGGGAGGGGTTTTCAAAGTGATTGTTCATTATCCGCCAAAGTACCCGCTGAAACCCCACATGTAAGTTTTGATCATATTCCAGTTACACAAATGGAACTTAGGGAACGCACGCATGTTTAATAGTTAATAAAACACATAGGGACAATTAGTAATAGAATAAGTCCTTTTCATGTAATTGGAAATTCCTTAAATATCGTGACGGTTCATATGGTTAATGTAGGTTAGTATCAACACCGCAATCTACCACCCTAATGTGAATCGCGGGAGTATCTACTTGAAGATGCTCCTACCTGAGCACTGGAGCCCCGCATACAACATAACCACAGTATTAGAGGCTCTTGTAAAGATGTTGAATGAGCCAGATTTGGGTGAAGGAGATATGTTTGTGGAATCCATTGCTCAAGTCTACATAACCGATCGGGATCGTTTCAATGAGAAGGCACGAGAAATGTCTGAAACTTTTGCCGGAGGATCAAAGAGCACTTGATCCTTTGGATTTCTACGAAACGGAGGGAGGTTTATATAAATTATATTTTTGAACCTTTAATTTATCTTTTTTAATTTCTTTTGAAACGGATTGGAACTTAATTTTATTTCCTTAGTTTTATGTTAATTATCTTTAATTTCTTTTATTATGTTAATTATCTTACGGAACCTTGATTTCTTATTATTTTAATTATCTTAAATTTCTCTTATTATGTTAATTATTATTGGAACCTTGATTTTGTTAAATAATATACAAAGTTCGAAAACCGCAAAAATACAAAAAAAACTGGTCATAACTATATAAGTAAAAAAGTTTGAAAAGAAGACTTTAAAAGTAGATTTCTCGTGGAGATTTCATATATGATAGTTTGAAAAGAAGACTTTAAAAGTAGAATTCATACGAGAAGTCTACCAATAGTCAATGTTTCGGAATTTTGGTCAAATGCAAAACTAACCCCTTTTTCACGCAGACTTCTCAGAGGAAGTTTCGATAAAAAGTCTTCGTTCCTGTCAATTGCAAAACTAACTGCCTTTTTTCGCAGACTTCATAGGAGAAGTCTTTGTACAAAGTCACACTTCACGGTCAATTGCAAAACTAGACCCTTTGAAAGCAGACTTCGACGGTGAAGTCTAAACACCGGTTTTTTTTTTCAAAGGAGAACTTCAGACTTCATCGTGGTTCGATCGTGAAGTCTGAGACCCAAAAAGTCAATTGCAAAACTAACCCCCAGTTGACTATTGAGACTTCACCCATGAAGTCTGCCTTCTGGAAAATCGGAGAAAATGAAACAAAAATTACCAAGATTCGGTTTGAGCTTGTGTTTAGCTTCTTAAACGGCCAAGAACTGATCACGTCACCAATACCCAAGCAACCCAAGCGTTATTATGCTCGAATCTTAGTAAATCGCAAGATATATGGATGGTAAATATTGAAAACGATATTATAGAGTTAAATGGTTGAAATGAGAGAGAAGATCGACAAAAATGGAGCTTTTAACTCAGTTTTAGAGCATTAACATCACTTAATTCGGTTGTTTGAAGCATTTAGAGCTCAATTTTGTTTGGAAATGGTGGTTGGGAACTATTGAAGACGATGGTATTTTTGTTATTACGTGAGAATCTTTGGGTTATTGTTTTTCAAACCCAGAAGATGAGTTTCCAACAACACTTTTGAAGAAAGTTTATACAGTGAGGATGAAGAAGAAAAAAATAGAAGACGAAGTATCAGAAAATCTTTCTTTGGTTGAAAAGGTTGATAAGAAGGAGATTATGGCTAAGTTAGGAAAGAACGATGCTCCCAAGGATGAGAAGAAGATTATAGTTAAGCAAGAGAAGGTTGACGTTCCCAAGCATGAGAAGAAGGAAAAGAAACTTGATGATGATGATCTTGAAGATATAACTACCCAAGTAGTTGAAGCAAATCAGAAAATGGCTTCTAGTTCTGAAGAAGCATGGTCAGACCCTGTAAAACAGTTGGCTAGTAAAGTGCTTAGCAAAGCATTGACAGCCCTTGGAGATGAGATAAATAAATTAGATGGAGGTGCAACTCAGTCAAGACGAGTACCACAATTGGCGGAATCACAGAAAATGTCATATGTTGGTAACTTTACAGTGAAACGCATCATTACAGGTGTGACTCCTTCTCCTGCAACGTATGATCATCTTCAACCTGTAGAAGATGATAAACTTCAGAGTCTAATGGATTTCTTCAAAGAAGATGAGTATGTTTATAAACTTTATCCTTTTGTTAATGATCATCTTCCATATTTGTCAAACTCATCACTTGTTATTTTGATTTGTAGGGAAGAACCTCTTGCAACCAGGAATGTAGATATAAGATTCTATTGGTAGATTATTACACCTAGGGAAGACTGGCCAGCAAATGACTACGGATTGCTGCGTGATTTTGTGAGTTAATCTGTAACTTTCCTTTTGTAATTCAGATCAACATTGAAAGGTTGTTACTAATCGAGTTTTGAATTCTAATGTAACATATAGGTTCTACCATGGCTATGTTTTGCAAAAGGAGTATGCGTGTACCTTCTCCATGTTATAATCCTCGCATATCCTTTTTGGACCAGGATATGATCACCTCATTGGTCACTGATTACAAACAGTTTGCAGCTAGACATAAGAATTTCATGTTCAGGCAATACTATGTTAACCACTTCAATGGTGTATCTCCTCTCGGCTCAGCGACGAACTAGAAGTGGTACATTGATGTTGATCATTTGTATGGTTGTCTTTTTATCCACAATGATCATTGGGTAGCTCTAGATATTGACTTGCAAAACAGGAAGATCTATGTCTATGATAGGATCCCAGGAATTGTGAATGACGCAGAACTTCTTCAACATTGCTTGCCTTTGCGACGAATGATCCTTGCAATGTTCTGTGCATTGGTTCCTGAGAAGATTCGAAAGAAGAGCTATGCTATGTTGGAAGTGAAAAGGATGAAGAGAAATGTTCCTAAAAATGAAGATCCAGGAGATTGTGGTGTATTTGCTTTAAAGCACATAGAGTGTTTAGCGCTTTGAACTACATTTGAAGGGATTTGTGATAGAAACATGCAGGCGGTTCGGATCAAATTTGGTGCAGAGATATTTGATGAAGTTGGCCAGGAAATAGGATCACAGATGTCTGATCCATTGCCTCGTGGTAAGAAACTGAAGTTTACTATCCCTAGCCTCACTGATTCTCACTAGTTGGTTTCTATGTTATCACATACTTGTAGGATTTATCATCACTATGTTATGGCAGTTTTTTTGTTTCGATATCACAGACTTGTAGGATTTATCACCACTATGTTGTGGCAGTTTTTTGTTTCGATATCACAGACTTTTAGGACTTATTATCACTATGTTGTGGCAGTTTTTTGTTTCGATATCACAGACTTTTAGGACTTATTATCACGATATAAAAGGTTTTAAATTTCTAAAAATTAAAAAATTACTACAAAACCTTGTAATTCTCATATAAATATTTTACACGAATATAGATTATATAAAAAGAATTATAAATTGAACAGATTATTTTTTTTAATATATATATATATGAATAAGAAAATGTCCCTATAAATTAAGATTATATTTTTATTATATGTTGTCGCAGAATTACATACTAAATTACATGTTTAAAATCACAGCATTTTTATTTTCTTAAACTCGATTATGATAAAATTGTTTAAAAAACATAACACATTTAACAAGAAATTGTTCCAACTTTAAAATTTGAATAAGTTTATAAATTACATGTTTTACGATTATGACCTACTTGATTGCAATGACCACAATTGTGTAGTTTTTTTGGCCTTTTTTTTTATGTGGCAATCTCCAATGCAGATTTAATTCTCGATTTTTTTGGCCTTCCTGGTTGTTGACGAGCTAATGGTGGTAAACAAACCTTGGTGGTCACATGTACGGGAACGGCATAGCAAGTTCCTTGGCATGATGTTGTTTGCATAGGAATTGACCAAGTAATTCTTGTGAAAATAAGGATGACACATTGAAATTCGAGATACCTTCCTTTGTTCAGCCGCCGCAATTGCGTGTGCACATGACAACTTCTCCAAGTCAAACCAACGACACATACACTTTTTGTCTCTTAAATTTACGACATGAATAGATGATCCGCTAGAAACTTGTACTTGATGTGCATCTATATCTTGTACCTTTAATAGATTTGCATACTCTACACGGCTCTGTAAATAAGTAAACTTGTTATTACCCGAGCAAATTATATATATATTGAATATTCAGTTTGCCAAAAAAAAAGTATACCTTCAAAAGTGATTCTACTCCACGTGTTAGAGATGTATTCATTTTTAAGGTATCATCCCTTCGCTTTGAAAACCATCTAGTCATCATAGACCTCACTTCCTCTAACAATTGAACAATAGGATAACTCCTAGCATATGACATCACCTTATTCATCGATTGTGCAATGTTACTAGTAAGTAAGTTGTACCTATCACCAGGAAAATGTACACGTGTCCAAATTCGTACATCAGTTCTTATGGAGTGCTGGATTCAACGCTTGAATCTGATCAAATGTGGTTTGGAAATCGACCAATCTAAAAGCATTTGCCGCCTTCTTTACCTAACCAAATGCATCCTGACTTTTAAAACTGACCAATATATTCTTGTATAGATGGTAAGTACATATCCCTCGACTAGACTTCGGATAAACCATCTTAATAGCTTTCTCAATTAATTTTTGCCTATCAGAAATAATGGCAAGGCCTTCGTCATTTGGTATCACGCAGCTAAGTTGCTTGAAAAATCATTCCCACGATTCATCATTCTGTGTATCAACCACAACAAAAGCTATAGGAAAAATCTGAAAATTGCCATCTTGAGAAGTTGTTGTAAGAAGTGTTCCTATGTATTTTCCCTGTAAAATGTACCATCAACCACCACCACTTTCCTCATGAATGGAAATCCAGTCATGCTTGCCCCAAATGCTAGAAACAAATACTTAAATCTTTGATTTTCATCAACTTCAAGTACTGTAAATGATCCAGGATTTGCCCTCCTTAGCATGTATAAGTAGGTAGTTGCTCATAGCCACTCTCTGGACTACCTCTAACCAATTCTCGAGCATATCTAAGTGTCTGATATGCTTTCCAATACTCCATCTATCAAACAATAATTATTCATATGTTAACACCAAACAAAAAACGTTATTAACTATAAAATGCTATCATTTAACATATTAAAAGAAGAAACATATTGACTAAAAAATTAAAAAATATATAAAATTATTGTTTACTATTGAATATAATAATTTAAAACTTATACCTACAGTAAAAATACTTATTGAATAAAATAAATATTGAATAAAAAATAATCGTATGTTACTAATTTATTTAACTATTTATCAAATTTAAATATTTTTTAACTTATTCATTAACTTATTACTATAAATTATCTTGAATAAAAATATTTCATTTATTGCCAATAAAAAGTTTAGAAATAAAACTTAAAAATAATTTTATATTTAATAATTCGTACATTTATTTGAAACCGTTTATTCAATGCGTCAGCAACGTGCATAGGCAAAACAGTGGGTCCAACTCCACCAACAAAATCCTTATACAAAGCTCCAAGTATTTCATGTGTTGCTTGTCGGGCACGTGAAGAACGCTCTGTAACTGAACATGTATGTTTCGCAACATACACACGCACGCACATCAAATTTTGGAAAATCTCTTAATGTTGTTGCTCGAACCCTCCACGTACATCCTTTTACCCAGCACTTGACGATCAATAAAGATGGTGTATATCTATCCACATAATAATCAAACTTTTGTACAATTGTCAAGATCTTCAATCTTGTCTCCAAATGCTCTTTCGTTTCATAGCATTGACCAACAACTAAATCCACGGAAGACATTTCTAATTTCACAAAATCAGACTTTTTGTTCCCATCTATGTAAATCGTTGAACTACTCTTTGTAATAGGTGATTTAGGCTTCTCTTTTTCTTCCATTTGAATCCATATAGGCTTTAATTCTCATCATCCGAATTTGTTCCGTCAGAGTCATCACAATAATCAAACCTAGATTCGTCATCTTCTTCATCTTCTTTCTCCATACCATCGACAACCCTATTCTCGTCAACCTTTCTATGTTTCCTTGTTCTATTACATTCAACGAAATCATCTTCATCTATCTCTTTTGATTCAGCCATAGTTTTCTCCTTCAATTCTACACAAAGTGGAACCGTGTTCACCTTAGATTGACCCAAGAAAGCTTGACATTGTCTAGAGTTACCAATAATTATTGCAGGTGTATCTGAAGGTAGTCTCTCTAAGATCTGCTTCGGAAGCATGTAGCTCAATTCAGCATCCCATAATCACTTATCTAATCCATAATCCTCATACACCATTCGAATGAAATCTTTATAACGTGTTTTACAATTTCTTTGTGGAATTAATTCGACAACCTCTACTATTATCAATAACAAACAACCATCTGTTGTTTTCAAACATTCAATTTCCACATACAAGAATGACCTGCTCCATACTCTGAATCTATCGAAAGATTAAGAAACTGAAAATAAAACCTCAAAATCTACCCGATATCACGATTTCAATCATGTTTGGGAACAAAGATTTCAGATGTATGAAGAAGATGCTGAATCAAACCTCAATGAACGACCATAATCACGATGTATGAAGAAGACGACGTGGTGTGTGAGCACAAAATTAAAGTGTTACGTTTTAACCTAATATAAATGATATAGAAGGCTGATTACACACACATATATATATATATATATATATATATATATTTGTTAGTATGTACTAAAAATAAACTTAGCTCAACGGTATTGTGTTTGGTCTTGGATGCAAAACGTCGTTGCACATCGTTTGGTTCCCTCTTTTTGTATTGAAAGTTTATAAAAAAATCTGCCATAAGAAAAAAATATATTTTCCAACGACTTCTGTAAATCTGCCAAAAAAAATCTACAATTAAAGAATACAAACAAATCTGCCACGGAAAAAATCTGTAGTCACTAAAAAGGTTAATCTAGTCATAAATAAGTCAATCACAGCTAAGCACAAAAAATCTGCCATAAACATACCATAAAAAAAAATTTGTTATCACGTAAAAACAAATCTGTCACCACTAGAGTTAGATTAGTAATTATCTTTGCCTTAAACAAATCTACCACTGAACAACAGTTTTTTGTTTAAAACATAAATCTGAAGCAACGCAAAAAAAAATCTGAGGAATAAAATAAGTCTGCCATACAAAATCTGTCACAAAAATTTAAAATTATGGTGTTGCTATGAAATAAGTCTGCCGCATAAAATTAAGTCTGCCATTTAAAATAAATTTGTCACAACTAATCTTATATAAATGTTATAAAATAGACACAAATTTGTCACATAAACGAAAATTTGTCGTTCTAAAAAATCTGTCATAACATTTAAAATAAATCTGTCACAGACTTAATTACATGTACAAAAATCTGTGACATAATTTTTAAAAACACATTTTTCGATGACATTTCTGTAAATATTATACACGTTGGAACTTTTCATTAATGACATTTTCTGTAATTATGTTTTTCCTAACACATCTTATTAAGGGTGATATTGGCATATATTATACTCATATAACCTCCAAATTTTATATGTTAATCTAGTCATTAACATAAAGATTAGTGTTATCCCAATTTAACCCAATTTATCCCAATTTGGTTTAGTGTTATGTTTTGACCTAGGTAAAATAAAAATCTGGGTCCGCTAGTGCTCGGATGTAATGTCAGTAACCGAGCTCTCTAAACTTACTGAAGTAAAGAGATGTGTGAAATGCGGTGAACCTTTTTTGCATCAACTGAAAAGTCCTGTGGCGTAATGACTTGTCGTGCGACTTTTACAAGAAGCTGCATCCAAATCCTACAACAAACGAGAAAAAGCTTAAACATCTAGCGAATAATAAATTGTGGCGTCAGGGCAGAAAGTGTCAACACATGATTGAACTTGATGGATGCGTCCACTTAGTTTGCAGGTATCATCTCTAATCACATTTCCTTGTTTCCTTGTTAATTTTGAGCTTATGTATCGACATTTGTTTATTGTTTTTTAGATGTGGTCATCAGTTTTGGTACCAGTGTGGAGCCGATGCTGGATATTGCTCTCATAATGGCGCTGCGCTCCTCTTTTGAATGAACATCTGACGTTAGAAGGCGCAGCACCAGTGATAATTGGTTTTGTTGCTGTTATTATGTCTATATATTATTTTAGAAGTACATTTATAAAAATAACCTTTGTTTTGTACTTTTTTACATGTAATGCTATTGTATAATTGAAAATACGTAAGAAACTCATTAAGGGTATAATTGACTATTTAACTTCATAAACAATCGGATTATCCGACTAATCAATCGGATAAACGCGCAGGTTTGGTCTTTTAATCCTAGCCGTCAATCAATTAATGTGATTTTAATGTTTAATCGTGACCCTTCATCTAACCCCTTAATTATAATCTGGATCAAATTCAAAATTGGAAATTTAAATATATAGATAAATCTTTACATATAGAAAGATATTATAATGAATATATCAATCACATAAAAGATTTTACAAATATAGATTAATTCCTAAATTTCCGCCGTTCTTATTGCCTAAATTAACAATCTACCTTAAAAACAGATTCGAATGTGTATATTTCCGAAATCTCTATTTCTAATATTATGTAAGTATATTTTGGAAATTAACCTTAAAACGGATTTTGTAGATAAAGATATAAATATTACTTTATTTTATACATAATGATTAAATTATTAATGTTGGATAAACACGCGGGTTACAAGTTTTAATCTTGATCATTAACTCATGGTATCTTTAATCCATTTAAATCTTAGCCCTTAATTTCATAAACCTGATTTTTAACATCGTAATTAGCAACCCTAAATATCCGGAATCCTATTAGCAATTAAGAAATATGTTATCAATTCGTGTCTATATTAATTGAGCATACAAAATTTGCAGAAAATATTAAAATCTGTTTTTTGGTATATCATTTACAATCAAATATCTTCAATTTAAATGCACCACGATTAAACTAACAAGTTTTGGTATCTCTATACAATCCATGATTTTTGGATTTTATAGTTTTCTTTTTCTAAATACCAAAATTAAATCTTAGATCTTATTAACAATAACATTCTAAATTCATCGCATATTCCCTTTCTAAATTCAAATCGTTTGCATTAATTCATAATAATCAGTTTTAAAAAATAAAATAAAAAATATATATCATTTAAAATCGGAGATTTTATTATAAATAAATAAAAACTAATTAATTACACTAACATTCTAAGATATTCTTATAGTTAAAATATAGAATTTATCTAAATACTCTTTATAGGAGATCTTTTAGGTTAAATACATATTCCTCATTGAAATATCCTTATTAATCGGAAAACTATATATTATTTTTGAAGTACATTTTAAAAATAAACATTTGTTTAGTAAGAAATTACATACAATGTCATTGTAATTATGAACAAATTAAAAATACTCATTAAGAGTATAATTGAATTTTTAAACATGTAAGCAATCGGATGATTCGGATTAATAAACGGATAAACTTGCGGGTATGAAGTTTTAATTTTGGCTATTAATCACTTAAATCTTGGCCCTTAATCTTGACATTTATCGTAGACTAAATTTTTACAAAATCTTAGGATTCCTAATGTTACGGCTGTGTATATTATTAAAAGGAATAAATTATTAATATTTTGAAATCTCTAAACATTAATAGATTTTAAAAAAATAATGTTGGCCCTTAAATCGTGGAAAGAGTTATTATTTTTTAAACCTTCAATCAAATCTTTTTTTTGTTACACGATTTGGTCAATCCTTTTAGATCAAAATCATTGAAGTTGATTCCATATATGCTTATCATTTTTTTAGGAAGTTAACTAATTAATTTTGGAAGATAAACTAAATTCAGAAAAATAAAACAAAATCACAAAAATCATTATTAATCTTTTCATATTAACTTTAAATAAAAACAAGCTAACCTTCCTTTTTAATAGGATCAATTAGCATTAATCACGCTTAGATTTAGTTTTAAACCATTCATTTTGTTTTAAATTATATGCTTAAAATTTTACATAAAAAACAATTATGCTTAATTTTTAAATATTGAAACCCTAATTGAACTCCGAATCCCCTATAAATTAATAAATCTCTTTCTGAAGCTTCTCTTCATTACGCTAAATCGGATTATATGCACAATATTTCTTTATAGTATCAATTCTTCATTAAAAAAATAATTGGGTTTCAGTTTTATAATTTATTATATTTGATTATGTTTCTTTGAATGATTTGTTAAGTCTTGAATTGCCAATTAACTATCCTGCAAAATCCTCGTATAAATCAAAATAAGTTTTATATTTGTTTAATGCAATCACACACTTTTTGATTTTGTTGCTTTCCTCTTATAGCTCTGTATGTAGGAGTCATTCATCAAAAAAAAAAAAAACCTGCACATTCTTTTTTTAATTCTTATTTTCTTTGGCGTTCTAATTGTTTTTTGTCAATGGTATCTTTTCCTGATTTTTACTAACTTTTTTTTCTTTTTTTTTCTGGCAAAGATAACTTAAATTTGGAAAATAAACATGTATTAAGTTGATAGTATCAATTCAAATAAGGTTAACAAAGATGCCCAAATTTAGGCTATTAAAATACGTGCAAAAAATTAGTCTAAAACAAAGAATATCAATCCCAGATTATGATTAAACTAAATATTAATTTGGTAACATTATTATACGAAAAATAACTTAATATAATTATTTAATGATTTAATGCTATTAAATATTGAAGATTTATATACCAAATGGATAAAGAAATAAAAAGGTAAATCTATTATTTTTAAACAAATACCTGTTTAGATCGATTAATTATGAATTAGTTATACTATATACTGAATTAGTTATACCTATTTTTAAAAATATTAAACTAAATATGTAAAGTTCAAAATTCAAAACAATAATTCTTAATATATAGTCCAGAAAATAATTAATAAAGAGTAATTAAATTATAAATTTGAAATAATATTATTGCATAGTTATTTAATAGCAATGATGTATTAAATGATAAATATATATATCATTTCTACCAAATACGGGTTTAAAGATAAGATTGAGTTTTGAAATATTTTTGGAAAAAAAAACTTTTATTGATAGTTTTAGAAAGAAAAAAAACTAAATAATGATTTTTGGAGAATTTTCCAAAAAAATAGCTATATTATTCTTTTTGAAATACATTTTAAAGAGTAACCTTTAATTTGTTTTATAAATAATTACTTCAAATGCTATCATTATTAAGACAAAACTAAAAAGCAATCAATGGGATGATTGTAAATTTAATATTTCGTATGTTAACCGAATCAGTTCACTAAATATCTAAAAATCTTTAAACGGGATATTCAATTAACCATATAATATTAATTTTGCGGGATAATTAAGTAACACCCATCTCAATTCTGTAGAGTTATTCCGGAATGTAAACACAAATTTGAATATATTCCTATAGTTTTAAAATAGAATATTAACCTTAATAACAAATTCGTATTTAATGGTATTTTTGCAGATTTTGTAGGTGAGTGAATAAATATAAATTATGTATACATTATACTATGATAATCAAAGATTTTCTTTTCTTTTAAGAAACAAACATTAATTAGATTTTTCAAGGTCCAAATATGGATAGTTTTCAAAATTTAATAATAAATTTAAACAAAAAACGTTAATAAGAATCAATTAACCTAATAATTTAACTTAACAAGTATCCAAATATAAAAGTTTATATCATGTATAATTTGGTTTTTGGTTGAACTGTTTAATTATAACGGATATAATAAATTTTAAACTTTTAAAAAGTTTTAAATATTATTATTGATGTATTTACACTTGATAACAACTAAAGTATTATGAATATTTTTAAAATATCACGGGACGAATTATATGGCAGGACGAGTTCGAATCAACACTAATATATCATTAATCTAACACTAAAATAATACGAACAAAGTTATATGGCAGAACAAGTTTCTGGTATGTACTATTTTTAAAATAAAATATTAGATACCATTAACTTGTATTTATTACATATATTGCTTAATCTAACATTAACAATTAATTTAAAATTTAATAATCTTAATAATCTATATATTATTTTTGAAGTACATGTACCGCAGGTTATATGGCAAAACACTTTGAATTGATATTAATATATCATTAACCCTCTGTTAAAATAGTAGGACGTGTTGGCGGGACACGTTGAATCGAATTTAATGTATCATTAATCCAACACTATAACACGGGTTGGCAGTGCATGTTGAATTGTTTTAGTTAAGTTTGTTTGCAACAAAAAATCGACCCGCGAACATGTTTGGATATCTGTTTGGATACGGGTTCGGATCGGGTTTGGGTTCGAGTATTTCAAGTTTTAAAGTTAGGATCGGATTTGGGTGTGAACACTTTTAATATTATTATTAATATATTGTTATTGATAAACTTAATAAAAAGTTTAAAATATTTTAAAAATAAGTTTAAAATTTTTAAAAATAACAAAAGACGGATTATAGACTTAGAACGAATTTGAATCGACATTAATATATCATTAACCCTCTGTTAAAATAGTAGGACGGGTTGTCAGGATATGTTGAATCGATTTTAATATATCATTAATCTAAAGCTACAAACAGAGGTTGGCGGGGCATGTTGAATTGATTTAGTTAAGACTGTTTAAAACAATTAAACGATCCGCGGACATGTTTGGATATCCTTTTGAGTTCGTGTAAATATCGGCTTCTCTTTATATTTATTACGAAATAAATATATGCTTATATTTGAGAATATACATTTATATAAAAATACTATAAGATTAAATAATTAACTGACATAGCAAAGAATTATACAATTTTAAAATACAATATGTGAAAAATAAAAAATGTGTTTTTCTACCTTAAATTTATATTTAAAACAAATAAACAAAAATAATCCTACAAGATTACATATTAAAAATCAAAATCAAACATTAAAAAAACCGTACCGCGGATTAAATCCTAGTTATTCTTAAATATAGTTACAGAATAGAATATTATTCATCAGTTTTGTGCGTTGTTTTTATAGGACTACAAGTAGGAGAAAATTATTATATGAATACAGTTATGAAGTAAAAATTGAAAGACCAATCAATCTGCCTTTCAAGGACTAGCAGGAAGTGATAAGAATAGACGAATCAGTAGGGATTATTAAATTTATTGCATTAAGTCTTACAAGCAGGCTATAGAATTTTGGTGCAACCTGAAACTGTACGAGCCAAACTTCTAAATAACACCCCACGATATTCCAAAGAACATTCAGAGAAAAAGAGAACACATACCATTTCACAGCGAGATTCCGTGTGTGAGATAGAGACATTGAAAAACCTGAGATGTTAATCTCATTGTCCTAAGCTTAATACTCTTAACTCTCACTACTAGCCTCTCATTGATTCTAAAAACTCTCACAATAAAGAGTTATTCCCAATTCAATTACCCCAACATACACAAATACAAGAAAACGCCTTCACTACCAAAGGCTCTTTTATTTCAAGACCCTACAGGAGCCATGTCTTTACCTTTGGTTGCGGCTGTTGCAGCAGCTGCTGCGGCGGCAGCTGCGGCTGCGGCGGCTGCTGCGGCTGCTGATGATGCTGAGCTAGGGGTTGATGGAGGAACTGGATTGCTTTGCTTTGCAACTACTTCTTGACGCTTTTGCAGCTGTGGGGAGTTGAGATCTGTAAGCAATTCTTTAATCTGCTTACCAGACAGAGTTTCATGCTGAAGCAAAGCATTTGCAAGGGCATGAAGCTCTTTGTTGTAAACCGTGAGGATAGTTTTTGCATTGTTGTAAGCCTTTTCCAAAAGAAGTTTCACTTCACTCTCAATGAGAAGCCTTGTCTCAGTGCTCATGCTTTTCCCATTGTCGTCATAGTTATGTGCCACAAGACCCACCTCTTTGCTCATACCGAATTTTGTAACCATTGCTCTCGCAAGTTTAGTTGCCTGCTCAAGATCAGAAGAAGCACCTGAAGTTACCTCACTTTCCCCAAAAATCAACTCTTCGGCTACCCGGCCTCCCATACAAACATCAAGCCGAGCAAGCATCTGTTTCCTAGAAATGCTCGTCTCGTCTTTATCGGGTAGTTGAGAAACCATGCCAAGAGCCATACCACGAGGCACAATGGTTGCTTTGTGGACTGGAAGAGCCCCGTCTGTGTGGATGGCAACAAGGGCATGACCACCTTCATGAAAAGCAGTCAGTTTTCTTGACTCGTCAGATATAACTGCAGATTTTCGCTCACTTCCCATCATGATTCTATCTTTGGCAAACTCAAGATCAGACATTGTCACATCTTTTGAACCGTCCATCGCAGCTTTAAGAGCAGCAACGTTGACCAGATTCGCCAAATCAGCGCCAGAAAATCCAGGCGTTCCTCTAGCGATGATCATTAAATCAACATCATCAGCCTTAAGTACCTGAAAACGCACAATGAAGACAGTGATGAGCCAGCCAACGGTTCAGAATTCATGCCATTGCTGTATTATAAGAAATCAAACAGCGATGGTTTTACATGATTGAAACCTTTTTTTTAAAAAAAAACCAACTCAACAGGATTTATATACTGTTCTCTTATATATCCAAAGTACGCAATTGTTACTTATAATTAAAGCTCCAGTAATGCTAGCTCTGGCCTCTAGGGTCTACTGGGTACCTAATTTACTGAACAATTTCAGTACACAAACTCATGCTATTATTGAAAAACCCGAGCCCGTCTAATGCATAATCTAAAGTTACCTTTGACATGTGAGACTCCAAAATCTGGCGTCGACCTTCCACGTCTGGGTTAGGTACAACAATATGGCGATCAAACCTCCCAGGTCTAACTAGGGCCTTATCCAATGACTCTGGGAAATTTGTTGCTGCGACCACAATGATTCCTTCATTCTGTTTAAACCCATCTAACTCAACAAGCAACTGGTTCAATGTCATCTTCATGTATTGCTGGTCCTTGGGATTGCGACTTCCTCCTATAGCATCTATTTCATCGATGAATATAATACAAGGGGAGCACTTCTTTGCAGCACTAAAAAGATCTCTAACTCTTCTGGCTCCAACCCCAACAAACATCTCTTCAAATTCACTACCACTGCAGGAGAAGAAAGGAACCCCAGCTTCTCCGGCAATAGCCCTAGCAAGCATAGTTTTTCCTGTGCCAGGAGGACCGACAAGCAACACACCCTTAGGAAGCTTTCCGCCCAGACGAGTGAACCTCTGTAATAAAGATCAAAAGAAAGAAAACCCAAGATGCCAGAGTAAGGCCAAAGAACAAAACAGTACTAACTCTAAAAAATATCTGTAGAGAATAAAGGTCATATAGATGGGTTTGAAGGTCCATATGACAGCTTCGCATGATTTATGTTAGTATTCACATCACTAAAATTTTTTATCTAGTTAGACTAGCACAGTGAATTTTACCTTGGGGTCACGAAGATAATGCACAATTTCTTCTAGCTCAGCTTTTGCTTCATCAACACCCTTTACATCAGTAAATTTGGTGCTTGAATCCATACTAGGTTGCACTTCTTCGTGCAAACCAAGTCCTTACATATATTAATCATAAACTAATTAGAATGACGTTATCCAATAAAGATACTGCATCACTGAAATAACACAACCCAACTACCTTTGCCAATTCCTCTATCCTCGATAAGAGCTCCAACACCAGAAATGAGTAAAAACCCAACTGCAATAGTTCGGATTGTACTCCATAGCTGTTCTTTAAAGTGAGTCCTTTCAGTGGATATTGTATGAATTGGTGCACTCGCAGTTCCAAGTACACCATCTTTTGTTGTTTTTCCTAAGTTTCTAAATGCCGACAGACCTCCAAAAGGTTCTTCCTCCCTTGAAGCAGCACCAATACCTAAAACAATAAAATTGCATTATAATAGGCGGCATACAAAACGTTTACCAATATTAAATAGAGAAATGCATCACAAGCTGCAAATACAAATATGAAACGAGGGATGGTATCCATTAAGAATCAGACAAGAAGTCTCTCTGTCCTTACCCACCTCTTTGCAATGTTCGTACCAGCTCACTTTGATCCAGCCTATCAACTTTGACCAATGCCTTAATGTATTCCGACAGTGCAGAGGCATTTGAATGCAAGGACGGTTGGCTTTCAAACATTCTGATAACGGCCTCAGGGTCATTTCTTCGATAAAGTTCTCTGAGATGTGCAACCTCATTAACTTCTTCTCTGTCACGCACTCTCCGAGCAAAGCTACCAACATAACTCGAGTGAAACCTCGTCCGCGGTAACGAAGCTCCACCACCACCTACAGCTATAGAAAAAAAATAACCCATTTACATCAAAATGCTTACGGAACAATCCAAAAACAACAAAACTACTCATAAACACAAAAAAATATACCTCCAGTAACTCCCACTCTAGGAAAAGAAGAGTAAGCTCTGACAAGTAAGCTTCTTAAACTGCTCAATTCACGTTCATGAGTCGAAACCTGTCATAGAAGAAGAGAGTCAATGGTAATGAAGTAGATTACTCATCCAAAACTCAAAAGAACAGTAGACAACGAATGAAAAAAAAAAATCTTTCAATAAAGGTGAAATCTTTAACCCTTTCTGAATCAGGACGAGAATCTTACACACACACAAAAATTGAAAACTTTTAATGCCAAATTCAAAACCAGGTGAATTGGCTATTCAAATCAATCAAAATTGCAATATCCCATCGAGGGTAAATTACAAAAGACCATCTAGATTCCCAAAAGACATAACATTTTGAGCCTCTAGAGCTTGAAAAGTATAATCTTTAGCTTCCGAATCACAAAGATCTTGATAAAACCCATCAGAAAATGGAATCTAATTAGATCAAACCCACTAGAGTATCAATCAAATTCTAAACCCTTTCGTATTAAAATTGCATAAGAATGAGGAAATGAGAAAAAAATGAAACAAAAACCTTGGTGATGATGCGCCTCCAAGCCATCAATCAAATCTTCTTATTTGCGTCTTAAATTGGTGTGTGATAGTCCGCAAAATAAAACTTCCTCGATCTATTTCGGAAACAAAAGACTCTCCGTGTTTGGGAAGAACCGTCTAATCTTGTTCCCTAAGTCTTAAAACACTATATTACGCGTGAGAGACTTGCTTGGTTCTCGGGTGAGAGAGAGAGAGAAAATAGTGCAGCAGGTGTAGACACGCACGAGATATGTATGTAGGTCGCCTTTGAAGCTAAATGACATAAACACCCTTGGGTTATAGTCATTATTTCATTTTAGTGGGCTTTTCCTTGGCGGCCCACGGTACAAGAACTTCAAGGACCTATAGATTTCTCAAAAATCTCAACATTAGGTGCATTTTTAGTGAAAAAGAGACGATGAACAAGTGGAGCTTCACTCAGTTTTTTTTTCTTTTTCTTTTTACAGGAAAACTAAATAAAGACATAGAAGGTTACAATCCACAAAAAGCAAAACCAAAATCATGTTCACCGAGCGTGGAGGAAATGAAGCGGCAAAAAGAATAGCGAGAGAATCTCTTTCGTTTCAGAATTATGATCCTTAATTGTATTCTATTGTGCTAATGTGGTTAAACTTTATTGTGGTCTCAGAACATTGTAACTAAGCTTTGGGTAATGATAAATTGATGTTGAGCCAAAAGAAAAAAAAAAGAGTAAAACGAAAAAATAATGACTTGAAACATGAACTCTAAAGAAATGGACTAACAAAAAGAAATCCCATATGATATGTAATAGAAGAAGAAGGATTCAAGAAATGTAAATGAGATTTGATATTCCGTTAAGAAAAGTTTGTTACAAACATTGAATATATATATAGAACCGGTTTACACGTTAATTACTCGGTTCAACTAAACCAAAATAGACCAAGATATAATCTGAAATTCTCCCTCAAGATGAGCAAAAGATGGAAAGTAAGCTCATCTTGTCAATAAGAGCATGAAAAGGCTTAGGATAGAGAGGTTTTGTAAACACATCCGCAAGTTGATGTTGTGTCTTAACGTGCATAGTCTTGATCAATCCACTCTCAATCCGTTCACGAGCCGTATAACAGTCATTTTCCACATGCTTTGTACGTTCATGATAAACCTGATGATTAGCAATGTGTATGGCTGCGGTTGAATCACAAAAGAGAGGCACAGCATGTGTCTGAGGCACATGGAGCTCCTTCAAAAGTTTGACAAGCCATGTAATCTCACAAGAGGCTAGGGCCATAGCTCGAAATTCAGATCCAGCAGAAGACCGGGAAACCGTATCTTGTTTCTTAGATTTCCAAGAAAGCAAAGATGAACCAAGAAACATACAATATTCAGATGTAGATCGTCGAGTATCAACACAAGAAGACCAATTTGCATCTGTAAAACCTTTAAGCTGAAGATCTGAATCAGAAGGGTAGAACAAACCCAGCCCAATGGAACCTTTAATGTAATGAACCACACGATGTGCTGCTCGGAGATGAGAAGCTTTAGGTGCTGAAGAAAACTGACTAAGCTTATTGACAGCATAAGCAATATTAGGTCTAGTGATAGTTAAGTACATTAACTTCCCAATCAATCGTCTATAAGCTTCCGGATCATCAAGGACAGGTTCATCAGAGGACTGACTCAATTTTTCACTCGGATCTAGAGGAGAATTCACTAGTTTGCAGCCTAACAGACCAGTTTCATCAAGCAATTCAAGAGCACAACCCCTCTGACATACAGATATGCCTTTGCTAGATCTAGCTATTTCCAAACCAAGAAAATATTTCAATGGTCCTAGATCCCTCAGTTTAAAAAACTATTGCAAGTCTGATATCAATGCTGCTACATCGTCATCATTATTACTAGCTATCACAATGTCATCCACATAAACAATCAAGGCAATAAAAATATTACTTGTTGTCCTTAAAAATAAGGCATGGTCAGCATAAGATTTTGTGAAGCCTAGTTGTAATAATGTGGAGCTGAACTTGAGGTACCATTGTCTTGAAGCTTGCTTCAGCCCATACAAAGATTTCTTAAGGAGTAAAACTGCCTTATCAGGAAGAGATTCCCCCTTTCTAAGTGCATATCCTGGAGGAAGTTCCATGTAAATCTCTTCATCAAGATCCCCATTCAAGAAAGCATTAGAAATATCCAGTTGATGTAAACTCCAATTCTTTGCAGAAGAGACACAGATTACAGTCCTCACAGTAGTCAATTTGGCAACAGTGGAAAATGTGTCAACAAAGTCTACTCCTTCTTGTTGAGTATACCCTTTGGCCACCAATCTTGCTTTAAAACGTTCCAAAGTCCCATCTGCATTGAGTTTAACTTTAAAAACCCATTTGCAGCCTATGGGAGTCTTGTCAATGGGCAAAGAACATATGACCCAAGTACCAGTACCCTCTAGTGCATTGATCTCATCATCAATGGCATCATTCCACTCATCAGATTTCATTGCTTGAGCATATGTACGAGGTTTTGAATACTTCATTACCATAGAGGCATAAGCTCTATGAGAATCTGAAAGCTGTGAGTAGTTGATAAATGCTGAAATAGGGTATTCAATATCAGACACTGAGTTGCAATAGTAATCCTCTAGATGAGCAGGTCTCTTTGATTTTCTCTTCAGACCTGATTCAGCTAATAAGAAGCATTCACTGATAGATGAGCACTAGGATTAGAGCTAGAACTGCCTGATACATTGAAGGCAGTTGGATTGATTGAAGATACAATGCTGAGATTGCGTTGGCTATGATCTTGATCTAACAGGTTGTAAATCCCTGCAAGTGTAGGAACCTGCTTCTTCATGACAATCTGACTCCGTATGATTGAATATGAATCATTTAAACCTGCCAAAAACTTCACAATCTTTGCATTCTCATTCTTAGCATCAGTAATCTTACAACAAGTACAGTTGTGACATGTTCCTACACCCTCAGCTCCATCCAAATCATCCCAAAGTGTCTTCAAGGTAGTATAATAGTCAGAAAGAGTCATTGATCCCTGATTCAATGACCATATTTGCTGAGTCAACAGATAAGATCTAGGTATATTAGTGATATGAAATCTGTCTGACAAGTCCTTCCAAATCTGAGATGCATCATTAAATCGAAGAATACTTTTGTAAATATGCTTCGTAACAGAATTCAAGATCCATAGCTTCACCATACTATTGCTTCTAGACCAGATCCGATAATGAGGATGTGATTCATGAGGTCGCGGAAGAGAACCATCAATGAATGACAACTTATTCTTAGCATCTAAGGCCATAGACATAGCAATTTGCCATGAAGAGTAATTTGTTCCATTAAGAACCTCAGAGATGATAGAAATACATGGATTATCACCATACGTCAACATATAAGGGGAATGGATGCTTTCCAGAGTATCGATTTGAGGTATCGGAACATTTGAAGGAATCTGTGCATTTGACGGCAAGATCGGAGAAGAACTAGCTCTGTCTTCGCGATTGGGGGTCCTCTCAGCTGATGCAATTGACCTCCCAGCACGACGACCTAGTTTTCGCACATACACCATCGTTTACACCAAGATCCAAAGCTGTAGCTGAACAATCGAGCTCAAATTTGAAATTTCCGGTGAGAAATCAGGTAAAAATCCGAACAAAACAACGATTTCAGCAAGAGAAAGAAGAGATTCTATTGATTAATCGACGGAACAAGCAATGAATCAAGTAGATTTGATGTGCAAAAGCTCAAATTCGCTCTGATACCATAATAGAAGAAGAAGGATTCAAGAAATGTAAATGAGATTTGATATTCCGTTAAGAAAAGTTTGTTACAAACATTGAATATATATAGAACCGGTTTACACGTTAATTACTCGGTTCAACTAAACCAAAATAGACCAAGATATAATCTGAAAATATGGAAGCAAACCACGGTGGACGAAACATGTTCATTAGTAGATGACGAAACCTCTTATAATAATACCTAAGTATCTCCCAAATGAAATGAATCTAGGGTTCAACTCTGGCAAAAAGTGACCAAGAAACAAAGACTAGGTCTCATAAAATTTTCGGAAGCGGCGTTGTTGAAATCCAAGACTAAACGTCTTGATAAATGCCTTTGAACATACCAACGCTCAACTAGGTCTTGAATGTGAAGACAAGGACTGACACAAACCTCCAATCGGATGACACCATACTTAAAGAAGAACATGAGTAGATCGAATGAGGAAGATAACCATAAAGACTAACAAAAGTAACATGGAACAGTTTCAGCAAGCCTAAGAAAAAATTAGAGAGCAATCAATTCAATGCTACCGCTGAGGGCAAACAGCCATGAAAAGAGAAATTAAGGCATCTGGAATGTATGGCTCAGCCGTACACAAAAACATCGAGGAAGAGCGTAAACTACCAACTAAACATCCTATCAAGCCTAAGTCAACGATATAAACCACCCTGAACTAACAAATATACCACACTAAGCTGACTAAAGCCAAAATCTAGCATATCGAAGAAGAAGCTTGACCAAGGAATCTGCTTACCCGACCAGAATGCGAAGGGAATCACTAACAAAGGAACCTAGAAGTTAAACACCAATCAAGTGCCAATAGCTCAAATGCTAAAGTATTTTAGGTAAAACTTAAAGGTCCCTAGTTCGTGTGGCACTTACGAGGAAACCAAATAAAAGGCTTTGGTCTCCGACCTAAGGGAATGTACAGGCCTAGACCCATAATTTTTAAAAAATCAAGAAAAAAAGGAAAAAAAAAAAAGGAAGTTAAACACCAAGAACACCATCAAGAGTCAAGCCATCTTAGAAAGGGGACAAATACAAACCCTACGAAAGAAACAAAAAACCAGATCCTAGAAGGCAAAAACTCTCGCCTAGATCCACCACCGACGAAACCAAAGAGCTCTGCCACTGCCGGAAAAAATATTGAGACAAACACCTTGAAAAGGTCGACATGTCACCAAATTAGTGGAACGAACTAAGAGTACGTAATTTTAATGTTCAGCTCATTTCATACTTTTACAATTTGTAATGCTTATGGCTTATGTATTTATGTTACTATCTTATTATATATAATAAAATATGGTTTTAAAAGTTAGTAACTCATAAGATTCTGACATGGATTATGTTTAGGATCGTCGGGGTGTAATCTTCTAAAAACTTTGCGATAATTTTATAATCACCCGTTTTTAAAAATCAATGTTTATCCCCCTAAAAAGTTTTATATCGAGTTGTAACCTGCTTTTGTTGACTTTTTTGTTGACTTCGATGACTGTACAACTGACTAGACGCCACTGTGCAGCTGACTAGGCGCCACTGTGCAGCTGACATGGCAAACTAAACAAAAAAGTAGAATTCATTAGGCATGGGCGTTTGGGTATTCGGGTCAGGTTCGGGTCGGGTATGTTCGGGTTCGGGTCTTCGTGTTTAGAAATTTAGGACCCGTTCGAGTATTTTAAAATTTCGGACCGGGCTGAGGTTCGAGTATTTTAGTTATTTTGGATAGATTTACGTAAAAATACTCGAGTTTTTTTAGTTATTTTCAAATAGTTTGGTCAAATTTGGATACAAAATTTCAGATTTTTGAATATTTGGGTAAACCCGAACCCAAACCTGAACATATCCAAACCTGATTAAGAAGATTAAGTACCTCCTTAATCTTCTTAGCCTTGCCCAAAAGAATTGAATTGCTGGCCAACTCTCGATTCACATTACGAAAGTATGTAAGTTGATTATTAGAGGACATTGTTTTAGTTATTTTTGGATAGATCAAGGTATAAATACTCGAGTTTTTTTAGTTGTTTTCAAATAATTTGGTTAGATTTGGATGCAAAATTTTAGGTTTTTGAATATTTGGGTAAACCCGAACCCGTATCTGAACATACCCGAACCTGATTAAGAAGTGCCTCCTTGATCTAATGGGCAAGACTAAGAAGATTAAGGAGGCACTTAATGGGCTTATTATTAGAGGAAAAATCTTCTTTTCGGGTTAGGTTCATGTTTGGGTATTTTAATTATTTTTGGATAGATTTATGTGAATATACTCGAGTTTTTTAGTTGTTTTCAAATAGTTTGGTTAGATTTGGATACAAAATTTAATTTTTGAATATTTGGGTAACCTTGAACCCGAACCCGAACAAACCAAACGTAATTAAGAAGATTAAGTGCCTCCTTAATCTAATGGGCAAGGCTGAGAAGATTAAGGAGGTATTTAGTGGGTTGATTATTAGATTAAGGAGGCACTAAAATACCCGAACCTGAACCCAAGATAAAATTTAAAAATACATGAACGGTCCTAAATTTTAAAACTCGAAAACCCGAACCCGAACCCGAACATACCCGACCCAAACCCGACCTGAATATCCGAACACCCAGGCTTAATGAATTCTATTTTTTTTGTTTTATTTGTCACGTCAGCTGCACAGTGGTGCCTAGTCAGCTGCACAGTGGTGCCTAGTCAGCTGCACAGTGGTGCCTAGTCAGCTGCACAGTGGTGCCTAGTCAGCTGCACAGTGGTGCCTAGTCAGCTGCACAGTGGTGCCTAGTCAGCTGCACAGTGGTGCCTAGTCAGCTGCACAGTGGTGCCTAGTCAGCTGCACAGTGGTGCCTAGTCAGCTGCACAGTGGTGCCTAGTCAGCTGCACAGTGGTGCCTAGTCAGCTGCACAGTGGTGCCTAGTCAGCTGCACAGTGGTGCCTAGTCAGCTGCACAGTGGCGTCTAGTCAGCTGCACAATCATCATAGTTAATCAAAAAATCAACGAGAGGGGGTTATAACTCGAGATGAAACTTTTTATGGGGCTAAACATTGATTTTTAAAAACGGGTGGTTATACACTTAACGCAAAGTGTTTAAGGGGCTACACCCGACGACCCGTTATGTTTATCAATTCCAAGTATTGACACATGTCAAAAATTTCGACCAATTAGATATAAACAATATACTAACATAAATTCGAAAAAATTCAAATCCAAATAACTCACAAGATTCTAACATGTGTCATATTTATTGATTATACATTATGATACGTGTTAGAAACTTTGACCAATTAGATTTATACATTATGCTAACATAAATTTAGAAAATTTCAAATCTAAAAAATAAAAGGTCACTAAAATGTAAAATGATTATTAAAAGTAAATTATACAAAAGATAATTCTATAAGAAAAGGGATATTTTAAAAAGAAATAATAATGCTACTATAATTAAAGAAATTATACAATTCGATTAGAGAATATTAATTAAGAAATTTATACAAGAAAATATTTTTTTTAAATGATATTTTAAAAGAAGAAATAATACTATTGTAATTAATAAAATTATACAATACATAAATGTTATGCATGAGATAAATGTAAAATTTTAAAATATTAATTTAAATCGTAACTATAAAATATTTTAGGGAATTATAAATACATAAATATATAAGTAGAAATGTGATAACGTATATCATTGAGTGGTATATCGTAACTATACATGTTATGTTGTGACCAATTAGATTTAGACATTATGCTAACAAATATTTAGAACTTTTCAAATCCAAAAAGTGAAAATGTCACTAAAATATAAAATGATATAGACTATTTTATATAGTGGTTATTTTATGATAACGAAGCTAGATGAATTCAATCATAAATAAATAAATCAATTAGTAAAAAATGTAAAAACAAGAATTTCCAAAACAAAATTAGTAATTTAAACTAAAAAGTTTCTAAGATATTGATAAAGATATGTTGTAGATTATAGTTTTATTTTCAAAACTCTTCTAAAATATAAAAATGTGAGTATTTTACAAAATTTTATAACGGTATATCATGAAATTAAGTACATGTCAACGATATATAGTAGATATATTTTACTAAAGTTTAAATTTTTTAAAGAATTAAAAAAAAAAAACTTTTTACCTCGCGTATACTTATGATCTAATATAGTTAGATACTAAGGCCGTGTTCGTTTGGCCGTCGCTGGCGACCACGACTGCGACTGCGACTGAGACTGCGACTGAGACTGTGACTGAGACTGCGACTTGTAAATCGCAGGTTGTTGTTCGTTTAACAATCGCGCGACTGATCGCTGCGACCGGTCGTTATGTTGTTCGTTTAGTAATCGCGCGACTAGTTAGGGTTACATGTTTATTTGTTGTTTCTTAAAAATAGCAAGGACATTTTAGTAATCATAACTTTCAGTCGCCACATTTTAGAATCCGGTCGCTAAAAAAAACAGCGACTCAAAATTTCAGTCGCTGGTCGCGGCGATCGATCGCTGAATTCCTGCGACTGCCAAACGAACAACGTTTGGTCGCGGTCGCTGGTCGCGGTCGCTGGTCGCGGTCGCTAGCGACTATCAAACGAACATGTCCTAATTATTGCTAAGGAAACATATTTCTATGATAAATAATTTTTAAGTCTCGGTTATTTGGGCTAAACAGTACTAAGAAGGCCGTTAGGCCCATATGAATAAAGAGATTCCAGATGGGTAACGAAGTTTCTGGAACCTTGCTTGTCGCCACGAGCTCAGACAAATGTCAAAGATGCTTTTGATACAGTGAAGTAGTAAATGATCTATTGTCTGTCTCCCTACTCTCTAGAACCTTCTTCTCTCTCCCCTTATAATTCATTTCTCTCTCCTCCACGCTTCATCTCTCGGATTAAAACTCTTTAACATTTCCCCAAAAAGTCACAAACTTTACCCAAACCCAGCTTCTAATTTTGGCAACAAAACCATATAACTATAAAGTCTCTGCATTGGTGTCTATAAAGGTTCAAAATTGCATCTCTGTGGTATGGATTTGTGATAAATAAGTAAAATGGAGCAACTGAAAGTGGAAATGGAGGAAGAAACGGTGACGTTTGCTGGTTCTGCGGCGGCTTCTTCGTCTGTGGGATCATCATTGTCTCCGAGACCAATGGAAGGACTGAATGAAGCAGGGCCACCGCCGTTTCTGACGAAGACTTACGAAATGGTAGAGGATCCGGCGACGGACACGGTGGTTTCTTGGGGCAATGGTCGTAATAGCTTTGTGGTCTGGGATTCTCACAAATTCTCAACCACTCTCCTTCCTCGTTACTTCAAACATAGTAATTTCTCAAGTTTCATTCGTCAGCTCAATACTTATGTAAGTACCTCTTTGCTTATCTCATTATCTTACTTCCTTGTCTTGTTATTTTGTTGTTTCTAATCACAATTTTGGATTTCTTTAGATGGGTTTACTATGAGTCTTCAGCTATAAAGGTTAGTTCTTTAAGCTTTTAAGTGACTAAATTCAAATGGGTCTCTTAAAGTTCGCACCTTTTGGAACCTTAGTATAATCTGAGATTGTGGCCATATGTAGAGCATCTTTACTCTGAGTTGAAAGTAAGAAAGTGATTCAATTGTTAACATAAATCTTGTTGATCCTCTCTTTTTAAAAGTTCAAATTGAACCTAGAAATCTTTGGGCCTCTGTTTTTTTGACTCTGCTCAAGTTCAATAGCTGATTTAGCTTTTCTTGTATTGCAGGGATTCAGAAAGATTGATCCAGATAGATGGGAATTTGCGAACGAAGGGTTTTTAGCAGGACAGAAGCATCTCCTAAAGAACATCAAACGAAGGAGAAACATGGGGTTGCAGAATGTGAATCAGCAAGGATCTGGATCAGGTTCCGGGATGTCATGTGTTGAGGTCGGGCAATACGGGTTCGACGGCGAGGTAGAGAGGCTGAAGAGGGATCATAGTGTTCTTGTAGCTGAGGTAGTTAGGCTGAGACAGCAGCAACACAGCTGCAAGAGTCAAGTTGCAGCGATGGAACAACGGTTGCTCGTTACAGAGAAGAGACAGCAACAAATGATGACGTTCCTCGCCAAGGCATTGAACAATCCGAACTTTGTTCAGCAGTTTGCATTGATGAGTAAAGAAAAGAAGAGTCTGTTTGGGTTGGGTGTTGGGAGGAAACGGAGGCTTACTTCTACTTCAAGCTTGGGGACTATAGAGGAGAATCTGTTGCATGATCAGGGGTTTGATAGAATGAAGGATGATATGGAAACTTTACTCGCTGCAGCTATCGACAATGAGTCGAGTAATTTGATGCCTACTAGGGAGGAGCAGTGTTTGGAGGCTATGAATTCGATGATGGAAGATAGTAATCTCGAGGCAGAGTTGGATGTGAAAGTGGAAGATTTGGTCGGCTCACCGTTGGATTGGGACAGTCAAGATCTACATGACATGGTCGATCAAATGGGTTTTCTTGGTTCAGAACCTTGACTATACGGCCTAACACATCTACATGGTCGATATATGCGGGTCTTTTGTGGTAATTGCTACCACTTTTATTTACTTGTTGAATTGTTTGTTTGAATGTTTTGATTCAATGAAGGCATTGAGTGTGGTTTGTTGTACATTTGTTTGTTTCATGTTCTGATGAATAATCTATATAAAAAACTCTGATTTCATTTAATAGTTAAGTGGGTGATTGGTTGAGCTTTAAATGTATGTCTTTTGTTGTATGAATTTTGATCTATTTGTGTTAGTTGTAAGTAGGGGTGTCAGAATGGGTCATCCGATCTATAAACCCTAATGGATTGATAATAATGGGTCAAATAGGTTAATGGATCCAATGAATTGATGAGTCAAATGAGTTGGGTTAAAATGGGTTAGATGGAAATGGGTTAATGGGGTCAACCTCGATGATACATTACCTAATAATTTTTCTATAAATATTTTATCAACATCTTCAAACATATAAAGTATGGATTCGCATTTTTGGCGGGAAAATTGGCGGAAAAATTGCAGATTCGAGTTTTTGGCAGAAAATTATGAAATTTCGGTTTTGACGGAAAATTGCGGACTCGTATTTTTGGCGTGAAAATTAAAGAAACAAGTTTTGACGGGAAAATTATGAATCCGCATTTTTGGCGGAAAATTATAGAATCACATTTTTTGCGAAAAAATTATGAAATCTCAGTTTTGGCGGGAAGATAATGGAATTTCAGTTTTGGCGGGAAAATTGCGGATCTGGATTTTTGGAGGGAAAATTATGGAATCATATTTTTGGCTGGAAAGTTACGGAATCACATTTTAGCGAGAAAATACGGAATCATGTTTTGGCATGAAAATTGTGAATCCACATTTTTAGCAGGAAAATTACGGAGTCTCGTTTTTGGCGAAAAAATTACGGAATCACGTGTTTGGCGGAAAACTTTTGGAATCTCGGTTTTGGCGGGAAAATTGCGGATCCGTATTTTTGGCGAGAAAGTTATGGAATCATATTTTTGGCGGAAAAAAAAAGTTACGAAATCACGCTTTTGGCGGGAAATTTGTAAAATTGTGTTATTTCATTTTTGGCGGGAAATTTGTAAAATTGTGCAATTTCATTTTTGGCGGAAAAATTTTAGTACGATGATGATAAATATGGTATGTTGATGATGATAATTAGAAATTTAACACTTTAAATATAATAGATTATTGGGTTATCTATTGGACTAATTAAACCATTATATTTAATGGGTCATGGATTGACCCAATCTATTTGCTTAATAGGTTGGATTGACCCATTACCCATTTAGCAAACAACCTATTGGGTAATGGGTTGGATTGGGTTGGATTACCCATTTTGGATTAGGTGTAGCTTTTTCTGTAACTATTTTAATAATAAAGCTCCATTCGATAAATTAATTCAATATTGCAGATTTAAATTTAAATATATAAATCTTAAAAATTTGCAATATATTATATACTATAACCAATAAATAGTAATTATATATATATGTATCTATGTATAATATAAAATTGTATAATAATTTAATAATATATATATAATTATTACTTATATAATTTTTGCCTTTCTTATATATGTTATTTACATTAGTAAAAATATTAAAAATGTATTATTTTATTTTAGGTTTAAAGTATAATATGTAATAAAGTAATTAAATAATTATATTTCATTAACAGTTATATTTAACAGTTTCAATAAAAATTATTATATAATTTTTTGTCTTAAAAAAATATATAATAAAATAGAAGAAAAAAAAATGTCTACAGCTTTTAGAGCACTCCCAATGGGGGTTTCTTAACAAGAAACTCATATTAAAATAATAATAAATTTGAAAAAGTTTAGAAACTTATAAGAGAGAGGTTCTTGTTTAAGAACCCATGAGTTCTAAATAGGAAACCCATATCACATTTGTCAACATATCATTTGTTAAATTTTATTTATATTTTGAATTTTTTTTATACAATTAAATTATATTAAAAATATTATTTTTATATTTGTTTAGATACTCGTTGAGTATTTAATCAATGAAGATGCCCTTACAGCCTAAAATAATGTGCTGTAGAAATTGTAAGTGCTACCATAAAAAAACTATAACAAACTGTGCAATATTTTGTTTGTACACAATTAATGGAGGCTAGCGTTTGGTGCAGCACATGCATTCTGGTGCATTCTTCTTTCTTTCCTTGGTTTTTCGTTCTGTCATATTCTGACCAACCCACCATTGCTTCTAACTTAGCTGGATCAGCTGACACAAGGCTCAAGTGAATCACCAAAGCGACGAGACCTTGAACGTTGTTTTTTTAAGTGTCAGTAGCGGAACGTTCTGTCAATCGGGTTGGGGGCATTCCGCTTAACCCAACCCAGTCTAAATAGTTGGGGGTTTGGCTCCAGGCTCCAACTCGATCTTGTGGTAGACTGCCCTACTAGGGCGCACTTGGGACAAATCTGCCAGGTGTGCTTTGGTTGCTTTGATAGGAATATAACTCCGCAGTAGCTCTTTCAAGAATTGTATGATTCAGATACCTGACGAGAGTCCAATGAACTCAAATAGAAATTCGATAGAAAACTCATGGTAAAGCGGCTACATAGTCATTAAGGAAGCACAAAAAGATGAAGAACTGTGAAATTTTTTAGAAAAGCTAAAATTTAAAAGATAAAGAACTCGTGGCGAGGTTGTAATTTTTTTTTTGAGGTTGTACCATAAAGAATTAAAGATACAACCCAACCAATCACACCATTAATGGTTGATGTTTGTTCTTCCTTCTACATACTTGAGAAGCATAACGTGAGAGGAACTGCATTTTGAGTATCAAGCTCTGTGTTACTACCTTAGTACTCACTGCGTTCAACAATCAGGGGTTTGTGGTAAGAAAGAGGAACTGGAGTTAGTACAAAAATGTTCCTCACTTAAAATTTTACGTATAATATATCATAAGATTTACTCTTTAATTTTTAACGTTTTTGATGTTCTGGCATTTTTAACATATGTTATGTATTATCTTCGTTCTCTCTTAATTATTACAAACTAGATTATGTCACGCATATACATAGGGTTATAATCTAATATTTTAAAATATATAAGAAAAAAAAAATAGAAAATTTGAAAAAATAGAATTAAATCATACGTAAAAGTTAATATATTTATTTATTTTGATATTATATAGCTTAGTTTATTTCTATTTGAATAAAGTTTATTTAGTTTTAATCATATGTGATTTTTTTTTTTTTTTTCAAATTGACATAAAAATAAACTAATATTGTTATTTAAAATTTCTTTTCTCGTCATCTTTTAAATGATTAATAATCATAAAAATAGAAGAAAAACCAACCAAAACTAGAGGAATAATTAATAATCATAAAAATATATAAATAAATAAAATTGACGACAACCTCATAATAATAAAATAAAATAACTATAACTTTTAAAAATTAAAAGGAAGAGTTGTTTTACCTTTATTAATTTAAAAAGAATAGTGATCACAATGTAAAGCATCAATAATTATATTAGGAACATAAAAATGATAAAGATAGGATAAATTGTTGGGCTTCTTGCTAAACTAGACCCTTATTTGAAGTCAATTCCAAAACTAGACCCCTCTTCCTTTTCTTTTCAAAATGCCTTAAAATACTCTTCCCAGCTTCTTTTTTCACAAAAATACCTAGCGCAGACTTCTCCTGTGAAGTCTGGTAGCTGGGTTTGAAAAACAATTACCCAAAGATTCTCACGTAATAACGAAAATGCCATCGTCTTCAATAGTTCCCAACCACACTTACCAAACAAAATTGAGCTCTCAATGCTTCAAACAACCGAATTAAGTGATGTTTATGCTTTAAACCTGAGTTAAAAGCTCCATTTTTGTCGATCTCCTATCTCATTTCAACCATTTAACTCTATAATATCGTTTTCAATATTTACCATCCATATATCTTGCGATTTACTAATATTCGAGCAGAATAACGCTTGGGTTGCTTGGGTATTGTTGGCGTGATCAGTTCTTGGCCGTTTAAGAAGCTAAACACAAGCTCAAACCGAATCTTGGTAATTTTTGCTTTATTTTCTCCGATTTTCCAGAAGGCAGACTTTATAGGTGAAGTCTCAATAGTCAACTAGGGGTTAGTTTTGCAATTGACTTTTTGGGTCTCAGACTTCACGATTGAACCACGATGAAGTCTGAAGTTCTCCTTTGAAAACAAAAAACGGTGTTTAGACTTCACCGTCAAAGTCTGCTTACAAGGGGTATAGTTTTGCAATTGACCGTTAAGTTTGACTTTGTACAAAGACTTCTCCTGTGAAGTCTGCGAAAAAGGCGGTTAGTTTTGCAATTGACCGGAACGAAGACTTTTTATCGAGACTTCATCTGAGAAATTTGAAATTTGAACTATTCTAATCGCATAAGTATTTTTATATATTTTTTCTTAACTTATTAGGTGTTTAGGTTATAAATTTAGACTTCACAGAGAATGTCTGTGCGTAGACTTCGTTCGAGAAGTCTCTTGCACTATCTTTTTAAAAAATAGATTTGTATCATATATAATTTGCATTTTCGAGATTTTAATTTTTTTACATGTGTATTAGTTATTGTTGATGTTTATGTATGAATTTCACATCTCAATGTCTTATATTCTATCTAAAATCGATTTTATGAATTTCTAATAATTATTTTTTAACAGACTTCACCTTTGCAGTCTACTGTCAAACAAACTAACAGTTTGCATTTGTGTTGTTTCAAATGTTTTTCAGAAAATGGTTCAGGTACCTGCTGTCTATGGAGAATGGGTGATGAGAGACTGTAAGTGGCATTTTGAGGTGGATAATCCCAAAGGAGGAAAAATGTTTTTTTTGAGTGATTCTTGTACACACCGTGAACTCATTGAGATGGCACTAGCAGACTATGAGCTGGACAAGAACGACTTCGTCGAGTTAACTTACTCGTTGTCGAATTCAATGTCGCAACTAACGGACACGGATTGTCCTACACCACCTATGCATGTCTCAAATGATAGACAAGTGCGGTCCTTGGTTGAGTTATGTAAAACGCATGCTATACGCCTTTGCGTCTCAAGTCGTTTTGGTATGGCTAGTGGCAATGAGGTTGCTGGTGAAAGTGTTGACGAAGACCTTGAGGATGTAGAAGAGTTTGAAGACGAAGATATGGATATATCTGATGGTGGTGAAGTTAACGTCAACGACGATGGTGATGATGATGATGCGGAAGAATCTCATGCTGGTGAGGTTAAAGTAGAATACCTTGAGGATTATACTGTGTATGGGAAAGTTAAGGATGAGGATGGTAGTGAAAATGATGATGATGATAATACGTGTCTTGTTGCGGAAGGTGGCTTTGTTGGTGAAGGCCCAAGATCCAATATGACATGGTCAGACGGTATCTATACGACTGGGAGTTTACCTACAAAGGATGCGCTTGTATCCGAGCTGCGGTTGATGGCTATAATGTCGAAATTCACGTTCAAAGTGCATAAGTCTACACAAAAGTTGTTTGTAGCCATCTGCGGTGTGATAGGATGCAATTGGAGGATTAGAGCGGCTGTAAAAAACAAACCAAAAAAGTTTTGGGTTACTTTGTACAAAAAAGAACATACTTGCAATGTGGCGGACCGAATTTCTCTGCGTAAACGTCATGCTCCGAGATATATTGCTAAACTGTTTTATGATGAATGGGGAACAATCGATGGAGTAATGCCGAAGATGATTAGATCTGCAATGAAGAATAAATATGGTATGCAGATGAATTATACCACTTCCTATAGAGCTTTAATATTTGCACAACACTTGGTGAGGGGAACAGCGGAATATGGATATGAGCAGCTGCCGTCTTATCTCTATCGCATCGGGCTAGCCAATCCTGGAACTGTCACTGATCTTGTGGTTGATGATCAAAAAAAATTCAAATATCTGTTTATGGCTCTTGGAGCCTCTATTACCGGTTTTCAGTTTCTGAGAAGAGTTATGGTGGTGGATGGGTGTCATCTACCGGAGAAGTATGGTGGAGTTATGCTAGTGGCTTGCGGCCAGAACGGGAATTTCCAAATATTACCGTTAGCTTTTGCTATTGTAGACTCTGAAAATGATGAATCATGGCAATGGTTTTTCACCAAGTTGAGTGGATGTGTCTCCGATCAATTTCCTTTGGTCATAGTGTCCGACAGGCACGCCTCGATTAAGAATGCCATTGAAACTGTTATGCCATGGGCAACAAGAGGGATATGTTATTATCACCTACAGAATAACATAATCACGAAGTACAAGGGAAAGCAACTTATGTACTTGGTCAGAGGGGCTGCGTATGCATATACGCATTATGATTTTAACAGATACATGGACGCCTTACGTGAGACGAAGCCCGATCTTGCAGCTTACTTGGAGGACGCAGATGTGAAACTATGGGCCCGCGTTCACTTTCCAGGAGAACGATACAACATACAAACGAGCAACATTGCTGAATCGATAAACTCTGCACTTAAGCCAGCTCGAGGATTTCCCATACCCTTTCTTTTGGAATTCATACGAGAGAAGCTAGGAAGATGGTTTTCTAAAAGGAGAGAAGACGCTATCAGTCTCACAACCAAACATAGCAAGGGAGTTGAATATTTGCTAACTATTCGTCAGCATTATGCTGACCAGATGACTGTCGAACGCATAGACGGTTGGCGATTTCACGTGAAGGGAGGACATAGAGATTGTATCGTTGATTTCCAACATCGAACATGTGAATGTGGAGTGTATGATGTTGAGAAAATACCTTGCTCGCATGCTATTGCTGCTGCTCCTGAGCTTAAAATGGATGTTGCCGCCCTCGTATGCCCGTCATACACAAAGGAATATTTGTATTCGACGTATGCAGGCAACATTTTCCCCAAAACCGTCGATATCAAAGAGCCCGAGTTTGCCAAGGTTTTCCCTCCACTCATCCGGCGTCCTCCTGGAAGGCAGAAGAAGTCAAGGTGGCAAACGTGGCTTGAAATCGCCAGAAAGACTACGCCAAAACCGCGGAAGGCTCACAAGCAATATAGTTGTTCAAAATGCAGGCAATCTGGACATACTCGCGCTAACTGTGTAAGTAAAAATCTTTGTTTTGAGGGGGCTCTGTTTTTGAGGGGACTCTGTTTTTAAGAGGACTCTGTTTTTTTTTTTTTTCACGTAGCGTTTCAAGGTTGAAGGAAAGTAGAAGTCTGCTCTTGAAGTCTTCCACAGAAGTCAGTTCAGGACGCATACGAAGTCTTCAGAAGAAGTCTGTATTTGAAGTCTCCCGTAGAAGTCTATAATCAGATGTTCAGTATGCAGATGAAGTCTTCTGTTGTAGTCTGTGGATGAAGTCTTCCATTGATGTCTAAAATTAGGGTTTTCTACGAAGATGAAGTCTACAACTTTTTTACATATATAATTATGCTTTTTATAAGTGGTTTTAATTGTATGACCAGTTATTTTTGTCATGTCTAATGTGTATTCTAAGCCACCGTGTTGGCTAATCAACTTGTTGTATTACCCTTCAACGATTTAATTCCAAATTTCAGGTGATTTTAAAAAAACAGTAGTTCACGATAATTACTTATATAATAAGGTTCCGAACCATAAATAACATAATAAGGTTTGAAGATTACATAAAGGATCAGGTGCTCTTTGATCCTCCGGCCAAAGATTCAGACATTTCTCGTGCCTTCTCATTGAAACGGTCCCGATCTTTGATGTAGACTTCAGCAACGGATTCCACAAAATTATCTCCTTCACCCACTTCTGGCTCATACAACATATTCACAAGAGCCTCAAATACTGTGGTTATGTTGTAGTCGGCTCTCCATTGCTCAGGGAGGAGCATCTTCAAGTAGATACACCCGCGATGGACATTAGGGTGGTAGATCGGGGTGCTGAAACGAACCTACATTACCCAAACCGTCACGATATTTAGGAGGGGGTATTGGATAAAAGAATTGAAGTGTTTTATCAAAACTTACGCGTGGGGGTTTAATCGGGTATCCCGGCGGATAATGAACAATCACTTTGAAAATCCCTCCCTCATAAGGGGTGTCAATAGGGCCAAATAGCAAACCCTCCCAATGGAACATGTCATCGGCCACAGGTCCTAAAAAAAAAATTGGTAAGAAATTAGAAGATTGTATGAAATTGGTAAGAAATTAGAAGAAGCTGTATAGAGATTACCTGCCGTGAAGTGAGCATTCGGATTCTTCAAGAGGTTCTTCAAACCTCTTTCGATGCTTTTTACTGTGAACGACATTTTTTTTTTATAAAAGATGATAATTGGAATTTCCTTAAAAAGCAATAGATGAAACTGTAAATTTTAGATCTACTCAGTAATATAGTCGGTTGCGTGTTTTGGAGAAGAGTAATAAATGATAAGAAGCGACGTTTCACGAAGGTCCGTTTCGTTTTGCGTTTGAGAAGTCTAAATGAGAAGTCTCCTACAGAAGTCTATTACTAGGGTTTTGTACGTATACGAAGTCTCCATAAGGAGTCTGTATTTGAAGTCTGCCGTAGAAGTCTATAACTAGATGTTCAGGACGCATATGAAGTCTCCCGTGGAAGTCTGTGGATGAAGTCTTCCATTTATACTTGTATGACCAGTTATTTCTGTGGAAGTCTGTGGATGAAGTCTACAATTGATGTCTAAAATTAGGGTTTTGTACGAAGATGAAGTCTACAACTTTTTTACTTATATTTATATAGTGTCTATAACTTTTTGTATTTTTGGGTTTTCCTTAGATAGCAATAGATGAAACTGTACAAAATATACGGTTATGCTAGATTTATACAACATACAAAACCATAGTTAAATATCCATATTTATACAAAATACAAAATATCAAGATTTATCGCTCATCGTACAAATCCAAACCTTCGTAACCGCGCTTCTCAGTCCCCGTTATGCCGAGCTCATCGTATATTTCTGTAGCCAGCTTCTCTCTTATGAACTTGATGTTCTTATCACACAAGCGGGTTGGATCAAATGGTATGCCAAGCGCATGACACTCGATGTACTTCAGGCAATACACTCCACAGTCACCGCTCTGATGGTTTTTAGGAACACTCGTCTGTGGAACCCCCATAGGGAACATAAGGGTACTTAACTTTTAGCGCCACAGGAGAAAGAAGGTTCATAAGATAAGCCATTATATCGCAAACAGGATGTAATACATCATCAATCTCCTCATCCTTGCAGACAGTTAGATAGCTATCCCAAATAACGATGTGTCTCTTATGAATATCAATCAATAATGCAACCCAATGCATAACCTTGATGTTAAGGGAGGTGTAGATTTCATCCACATCTTCACCCCTTATCTTATTAGATCTGTAGAACTCTCACTACAAGAAAACAGACAATTAGCGACTACAGTAATAGTCGCTAAATAGTCACTAAATGGCATTATACGACTAAATGACGACTAATTATTGTAGTCGTTAATCTTCAGTCGGTAACTCTAATTGTCGTAAAATTAGTCGCCAAATGGCGACTACTTTACGACTAATATTAGTAGTCGTCTCGTAGTCGTAAAGTATTAGCTAAATTTGCGACTAATATGCGACTAAATTGGCTACTAATATGCGACTATTGGCTGGATCTAGATGTAGTCGTACATAGTTAGTCGCTAAATAGTCGTAATTTTTAGTGACTAATTAGCGACTACTAGTGACTATTTTTTTAAAAAAAAATTTTTTTTTATTTTATTTTAAATTAATAAATTATAAAAAATGATTTAAAATAAAAAATTACAAAATGATTTCAATTAATATATTACAAAATGATTTAAATTAATAAATTAAAAAAAATACAAATTAATAAATTGTTAAGTGTTTAACCACAAGAAGAATATGACCTTTGTATCAGTTCTTGACGGCAACGATCCACCAAAAAAGGATGCAGCGAGTCTCTGTTTCTCAGAACCGCCGCCTCTATCCACCAAAGTGTTGTCAATGTCTGCAACAACAAAAAAAAAACATTTTGTTGAGCAAGCAAATTGAGCCTTTTTACAGTAATAAAATTTTTCAAACAAAATAGCCAAAGTACTCACAGAAAAATGTGGCATGTCCTTTGTAAACAATCGCGAGCTGGAGTCTTTGTGCTGCATTTAAGTATAATAAATTTGAGGAACTGACATTAAACTGTAAATTAACCTCCCACGAACCCTTGACAAAACATACTAATAGAGAGTTCTATAATCATAATATAAATCTTTTTATGCTTCGATGTGTAGGGAGTCATTAGAGATCTGAACTAATTTCCTTGGTAACAGAACTAAAGTTTACCTGCATTGATTTCGTTCACCTAAAGTTTACCTCGAATATATGTATGTTATTACTTTTCTAGTTTTCTATATGCAATCTACACATATCTATGATAAACACTTAAGGCTCAGAAATCAGAATTCAGCCATTAGTAAGCTCAATAAATGCAGGATCACAATAAAACATCAAAAATCTCACAACTGATATCTTCAATCTTATCATGGACAAAGAGTCTCTAAACGTACAAATGAATGAGAAGAATGAAGGAAGAACATGTTATACCTTCTCAAGTTCCTCAAGAACAGACTTGGCAACTTCACCCTTTTGTTCAAAAAGAGCATCTAGAGTCATCATTGGGACCAAAGCTCTAACCACTATGATTCAAAAACAAACATACAAGAAGAAATCAAGAAACAAAAGAGAGCTTATTCAAACAAAAAAAAAAACAAATATCAAGAGAGAAGTAAAAATACTACCATCAAAAATATAGGCTTGGATCTGCTCTTTAGGGTTTTGAAGCTCATAAAACGCATCATCAGCACTAGTTTTCACTACACAATACTGAATCGAACAAACCAGCTGCACAAACACATTATCCTACAAATAAAAAAAAAACACGAACCTAAATTACAATTTCAATACGTATAAACCAAAACTCCCAAAGATCCAAAAAAGTGATGACGAACCTTAGTTTTGGTCTCGATTTTAACATCAAGAGAGTTGATCCTAATGGAGAAAATCTATCTCGAAACCGCCGCGAAAACAGCCACCGGTCTGCATCAAGCACCGGATCCACCACTCCTCGCCTCAGCCGGAGAAGAATAGCTGGTCACCACTGCTTCGCTGAAAGACCTTACACATACGGTGAAGAAGGGAAAAAGAACAAGAGAACAAGGGGGAGGGAGAGACCACACACGCACCGGCAAGCTCGCTGGGAGGAGGCGGCTCTCCCTCAGATTTGCTTTTTAGCGGCTAGGTAAAGAAGAGAGAGAAGAGGGCTTAATCTGAAACTTAATGGTACCATATCCGAAACTGGGATTAGGGATTTCAAGAACAATCGCGAAATTAGGGGTTAGAGATTCGAAAAAGATGAGAGAAGGGGAAGAAAATCGATGAAATTAGGGTTTGAAGATGATGAGAGAAGGGGAAGAAGGATCACGAATTAGGGTTGATTATTGGGAATTATCGAGACTTAGGGGAATAAATTTGGGTTTAGTGTTTACCGGGTTTAATTAACCCAATTATTCTGAATTTTTTTGGCATGTAGATAATCAATAGTAATTCTTTTTTTTTTTTGACACCGTATAGTAATTCTATTTGATAAGAATCATAAGTTAAAAGAAAAGTCTTTATTTAAAATGAAATGATAGTAACACATAATTTAGACCATAATTTAAAAGACAAATTTATATGTGATAAGTAGCGCAATTACAAAAAACACTATTACATAAAAGAGTAACAAAGTAATTCTCAAAAATTGTTCGGGAGAAAACTCTCCGAAAATTAAACCGTAAATAACAATAACCGTAAATAACATAAACCCATTACAAAAACTAGAAACGGATAAGACATTTTTCTTATAAAAACAAAGAGAGAATTTTTGAGAATGATGGAATATTTGAGTGTAGTGAATGAGTAAAAATTAGTGTATATATAGATTAAAATTTACTGTTCATTAACCGTTATTTACGACTAATTACCGATTATTTTGCGACCTGCCGAAATAGTCGCTTAATAGTCGCCAGAATGACGACTATTAAGCGACTATACTAAGAGTCTGAAATGTAGTCGTAAATTAGTCGCTAAAATAGCGACTATTAAGCGACTATAGTTACAGTCTGAAATGTAGTAGTAAATTAGTCGCTAAAATAACGCCTATTAAGCGACTATAGTTACAATCTGAAATGTAGTAGTAAATTAGTCGCTAAAATAGTGACTATTAAGCGACTATAGTTACAATCTGAAATGTAGTCGTAATTTAGTCGCTAATAAAAGATATTTGGGATTTCCTTAGATAGCAATAGATGAAACTGTAATTTTTAGATCTACTCAGTAATATAGTGATTCAAAGAAGTCGGTTGCGTGTTTTGGAGAAGAGTAATAAATGATAAGAAGCGACGTTTCACGAAGGACCGCTTCGCTTTGCGTGCTTTTTATCGTAATTGAGAAATCTAAATGAGAAGTCTCCTAAGGAAGTCTCTTACTAGGGTTTTGTACGAAGATGAAGTCTCTAGTAGAAGTCTGCGATTGAAGTCTCCTACAGAAGTCTCTTACTAGGGTTTTGTACGAAGATTGAAGTCTCCAGTAGAAGTCTGCGATTGAAGTCTCCTACAGAAGTCTCTAACTAGGGTTTTGTACGAAGATGAAAGCTCCAGTAGAAGTCTGCGATTGAAGTCTCCTAGAAAAGATTTTTGTGGTTATATTTCATTTAAGCAGATTTATACAAGATTATATTCATTTTTGTGGTTATAATCTACGGTTAAATTATACAAAATATCCGGTTAAATTATACAAAATATACGGTTAAATTCTATACAAGATTACAAAATATACGGTTAAAAGAGAAGCTCAGTTGTATAAATCCAAACCTTCGTAACCGCGCTTCTCAGTCTCCGTTATGCCGAGCTCATCGTATATTTCTGTAGCCAGCTTCTCTCTTATGAACTTGATGTTCTTATCACACAAGCGGGTTGGATCAAATGGTATGCCAAGCGCATGACACTCGATGTACTTCAGGCAATACACTCCACAGTCACCGCTCTGATGGTTTTTAGGAACACTCGTCTGTGGAACCCCCATAGGGAACATAAGGGTACTTAACTTTTAGCGCCACAGGAGAAAGAAGTAAAAATACTACCATCAAAAAAACAAAGATAGACAAAGGATCTCCTTGCCGGATCCCTCGTTGAGGCTGAATGTGACCATGGGGAGAACTATTAATCAAGATAGAATATGAAATCGAGGTCACACAAGACATAATCCAGCCAATCCATTTACTATGAAAGCCTATATGCTGCATAGTTTTTTTCTAGAAAGGCCCATTCCAACCTATCATAAGCTTTAGTAATATTTGTCTTCAAAGCCATATAAGACTTAGCTTGTCGTTTCCGAACTTTAAGAGCATGAAAAACTTCTTGGGCCAAGATAGTGTTATCGGTTATAACACGCCCAAGGATAAAGGCTGCCTGATTTTCAGATATCACTCCCGATAAGTGAGGCTTTAGTCTTAACAAGAATTTTGGATATTATCTTGTAACTAACATTACATAAAGCTATCGGGCGGAAGTCTGCCAAAGTTTGAGGTGCCGTAATTTTTGGTATCAAACAAATGTTGGTATGGTTGTGATCCGATTGAAGCACACCCGATTAAAAAAACCTTGGACCTCGTTAACAATTGTCGGACTGATATCTTCCCAAAAATGGTGATAGAAACTTCCGGAGAAGCCATCTGAACCCGGAGCTCGATGAAGACCAATAGAAAAAACCGCAGCTTTTATCTCCTCAAAGGAACAACTCTAGTTAAGTCATCATTTATGGCTGTCGTAATCTTAGACAGGAAATAAAAAAACACCATCTTATAAACTGCATCTGAAACCCTTTCATAAGTGTAAAGATTCTGAAAATAATCTGTAGCAACCTGCGCAATCTCGTGAGTACCACGTCTATTTATTCCGTCATTATCTATAACCGATACCAATTGGTTACGAGCTCTCTTAGTCCTTGCTGTAAAGTGAAAAAAATTAGTATTTCTGTCTCCAGCTTGTAACCACTGATTACGACTTTTTAACTTCCAAAAAATCTCTTCATCAATATAAGCTTGATTTAACTCAGACTTTAGACGATTTTTTTCTTGCGGAGATAAGAACCTGAAGCCACACCGCGGTCTAGTTGAGAGCAAATAAACCTTATTTTGTCCTCCGCATTTGTATGGTGATGATGTTTCCATCGAGAAATCTGTGTACGACACGAAGGTAAACGATAACTCAAAGATGACTAACATATATTAGTCAGGAACCGGCGCCATCCTTCTAAAACCGAATCTCGAAAACCCTCTTTATCAATAAGACGACAATCATATATAAAAAAACCTCTGCGAATCTCTTCCTTTTCTAAAATTTTTTTGACTAAAGGCCGATGATCCGACTCCCCAAATTCTAGAAAAGTAGTTTCCAAAAACGGAAAAAGAGCATGCCAAACCGAATTCGCCATTGTTCGATCCAGGCAACAAGACACATAATGGGTACCCCTTTTTCCAGCCCAAGAAAATGGATCTCCTTTAGACTTTAAATCCTTGAAATCACATTGGCGTACCATTTGTTGCATTCCTTGAAAAGAAATCTCAGGTCTCAAATGACTCCCTCGTTTCTCATGGTTACCCAAAAGATCATTAAAATCACCCATAATATACTAAGGCTGACCATTACGATGGAGGGAAGTTCTTTCTAATCTTTCCCAAAGATTATGACGAAAACTCGGGTTAGGGTGACCATAAACAAACGACAAATAGAAACCAACTTCATTAAATTCAACAAAGCAATCTACAAGATGCGGAGATTGAAAATGAAAAACCAAATGTACATGATTCTTCCAAACAACTAACAAGCCACCACTAAGGCCAACCGACAGAACAATCACATAGTTACTAAAATCCAACTCCCTACACTTGTCATGGATGTAGTCGTTTTGCTGCTTTGTTTCAGATAAGCAAATGATATCTGGGAGATACCTATGGTTAATCTCCTTTAGGCGTCGAACTGTCAAGTCAGTGCCTAGACCTTGACAGTTCCAACAAAGTGTCCTCATGTCGCATTTGGTGGTTTAGGGCCCACTGCGCCTCTAAGCAAGTCATTAACAATGGAAGCTTAAACACTCGACTCAACCCTTCCCCGAATTGTAACTTTGGTAATTCCCTGACGATGCAAAGCCTCATTTGAGTCCTCCTGTTTGCGCTTACCGTGATCAGTAAGAGCCACTGGAGACATCGACACACCACCACACTCCATTCCTTCGATCCTAGGGAAAGTGGAGGCTGGATTCATCAACTGAAGTGGAGAGCTTCAGAACCAGAAGACGCACCATAAGCTGCGAGGGAATCATGATTTGGATCCACGTCAGAGAAGTTATCATTCTCATCCGATTCCTCAGCATTTGCTTCACCAATGGCTCCATTGTCTGGGAAAGCTTCGTCAGTTTCCGAGAGGACAATGGCATTTCGAGCATTGCTCGGGGCAGTCGAGCTCTCATCTTCAGCTCATGTCGATCAAGAGTTCATACCACCAACAGACTGCACACAATCCTCAGTTTCATGTGTAAGCATTCCATGGAGGCTGCAAAATCCTCGGAGACGTTCATACGTGAAACGTAGAAGACTGTTCACACCGGGGACTAACTGTAAGTGTCGTTGAAACTTCAGAGGACTATCAATGTCCCAATTGATTCTTATACGGGCAAAAGCAACACGAGGAGGCTGCAGTGTCATAATCCGTTCCAAGCCACTCACCTAATGCTTCACCAAAATGAAAGGGGATTCCTCGCACTTGGATCCAAAATGGCATGTGTTTGATTGACAGCGGATTCAAAGCAGGGCTCCAGCGTTCTAAAACGATCATCCGGTCTGCATACGCCCAGGGTCCACACCACACGACCATGTCCAAAGCCTCTTCAGTTGGGAAAACGAATTGGAATGGCCTGCCCTCCACAATTCGCCCTTGGAAAATACCGTCTTGTCCCCAGATCTGTGGCATATTCGCAATGATTGCTCTTAAATTTTGACGCCCTGGGTTCGTTGGACGGCCCACAAGAATGAACCGGTTCTCAGCAACAGCCTGATAGACCACATTCATCGGTAACGCAATTGGTGGATCATCAACACCAAGGGCAATGTCTTGAAAGGCTTTGCGTAAATTATCAGCCATTTGAAGGATAGGGAGTAACAAACTGATAGATTTTGAAGTAAAAATGACAGATCAGTGAAAGTAAATAGGAGGATGAAAGCAAAAACGGAATTGGAGAATGCTCTGTTTATACTCGGGAGGAGATGAGAAAAACAGGGTAATAAAGACATCACAAAGGGTTAAGAAGCCCAACGTGGGAGAGATCGTGGGATAGTGGAGAGGATCCAAAGAAACCACCCCTACTTCACCGGAAGTCACGTTAACTACCACCCATAAGATGGAAGAAGATTGAAATAGAAACTGTAAGAAAACCGCATTCAAAATCGCAAATAACTGTTGCAGAGCCATGATAGTTACGTATGGAAGAGTTGTTTTACCAATAGAATGAAGTTGAAGCTAGAATGATGTTTTGTTTATTGAGAAGATATGAGACTACTTATTTGTTTATATAGAGTTCAATATTTGCAATTTTTTTTAAGATTAAAAACTTTCTTAATTATTGAAGTTTATTCTTTTTAAGAATTAGTAATTTATATAATTTCTTTATATAATTTTTCTTTTCTGAATATGGTAGTTAATAGTATTTGTGTATAGTTTTTTATAATAAGATCTTTGACATTTTTTTATTTTTTGACACGTGTCAGAATCTAAAATCCATAAACATGACACGTGTCTCGATCCTGAGAGTTACTAACTTTTAAAACTACTTAAAAAAAAATATTTTTATTTATTTACATTATTTTACCACAATTAAATTATCCACACCATGACCAAGAATAAATACATTAATTAATAATTTAGTTTATTTCTTTAAAACATGTCTCTTAACTATGAACTATGAAATGAACAAGATTTTATCGAGGTTACTATTAACTGACAACAATAAACAAAAAATAAAATGTGTCGATGGTCGATTTCGTTAGTTATTGTTATTGATCTTATTGAGAGATATATAACTCAGAGCTTGACAAAAAAAAAGAAAGAGATATATACCATATGTAATTCGTGAATTACCAGAATAGAAGGATATAGAATAATTTAAAAGATCCATAATATTGTTAAATATTTTGTAGTTGTGATATGAAGATATTTACATATTTGTGTCTATGCATATAAACCTATGTAATCGTGGGGTCGTCGGGGTGTATTCTCCGTAAACTTTGCGTTATGTCTCTATACACACGGTTTTCCAATCTCAGTGTTTAGCAACATCTAAAGTTTCATGTCGAAGTGTATTCCCATTTCAAAGTTCAAATAGAGTTGTAACCCCATTTTTTTTACTTTGTTGACATTTGACAGTTTTAATTAACGGAATTAGTTAAACCGTCAACAGAAATCAGGTTTAACAGAGTTTTTATGAAACTAAAAACAAGCTCAAACCAAAAATTGCTAAATTTTGTTTCATTTTTATTTTATTTTCCAGAAGGCATGAAACTCAGGAATTAAAAAATCAAAACATTTGGTCAATTGCAAAAGTAACTCTTTTTCTACTCTGACTTCTCGGACGAAGTCTCATATAAAAGTAAAACTCTGAACAATTGCAAAACTAGACCCTACTTTATGGGTAGACTTCGTCGGAGAAGTCTCTGAAGGCAAAAAGATTTCATCGTGGATGAGACGCCCCGAACCCCGGTGTCTATTTTTTTTTTTTTTTAACAAGCAAATATTATTTCCGTAAATAATATTCGCAACCACACAAACCGAATTCAATTTAAACCATAATCGAATTCACATAGTAATATTATCCCCCATAAGATAATATTACCCAAACACACACACACACACACAATTCCATCCCTAGGAATTAACACGCACACCGGAAGACAAAACAATAAAATAGTATTACTAAACACCGTAATACCACACACAAACCCCGAGTCACTAGATCATCCTCCTCTCCTCGCCATGATTCCACGATCACATTTTATCTATACCTGCATCACACACATAAAAGAGATGCGTAAGTATTATCACAAATACTTAGTGAGGCGATCCTCCCATCTACGAGCTATACACACAAGCCCATACAAATAACAATCAATCACAATATACACAAATGTCTAATCCAATGAACACCACGTCATTGTCACATTCCCGTGTTTTGGCCAATGAACACCATGTCATTGCCACAAACACCTCAATGAACACCACGTCATTGACACACATACCACAGATATCAATGATGGATCATCACAGATCCATCCTATACATCACACAACCATCACAACTTACCAAACAAATCACCATTGCTTAGATAAGCTCATGGTCACGCACTCACCTCAACAACACAACAAGGAACGGCCAAGGTAACTCCCCACACAACCGTAGAAGGAACTTACACACGAGATCACACAAGCTCAGCTCAACCTACAGCCAAAACAACAACCAAACACCCAAGTTACCACAACTTGGTAAAAACAAGGCAAAACCCAGAAACGACCGCCGGAAAGATCGAACCATACCTTTCGATCTAACCGTCCACTTTCAAAACCAATCAGTGGAGTTAAACCCCTATGAGTCCTAAAACTACTCACCATATTTCGTGAGGATCCAACCACAGACGCGGCGGCGATCTAACTCCGAGCCTCCGCTGGTCCTGCTTTCGACGGAAACAGAACACCTCTACGAAATCGTGAATAACTTTCAGACTACAAACCCAAATCCAATTCCGCAAAGGGCTATGACTAGATTAAAGGGTTAACGAAAACTCCACCAAATATCAGTACCTTTGCATACGATTTGATTGGTCGAAAGCTCTTTCTCTCAGACCCTGTCTGCTGAAACCAAATTTCACTTCCAAGGACTTGTCCTTTGTTCTCCTCTCAAGGTTTGAGCTCTCTCTCCTCTCCCTCTATCTCTCACAGGCACGAAAATGGTTTCCAAGAGAGATGAAGTCGAGTTTTTAAAGGGTTAATAGGGTTGACCACGAAACCCCATCACTCACAAAACTCACCAACCCCACTAGCCAGAAAATCGATTAAGAAATCGACCTTGGCCCACTTTTTGCTCCAGAATTCGATCATGAAAATCGACCTTGGCCCGATGTTTGCAAGAATTTGATCATGAAAATCAACCTTGGCCCGATTTTTGCATCTTTCAGAGATTTTCACCCAAAATGCCGAACGATCACCCAGATCGGTTCCAAATCGATTTATGGCCACAAAAGCGGTTCAAAAACGGTTTTCAAGACCGATTTTTTTCAAGGAATCGGTTTCAGACCGCTCTTTCTTTTCTTGGATCAGTGGGTCCCCTCCCACCTGATCCCGAGCGTAAAGAACATCCGCTTTTACGGATCACGGGCGTTACAATTCTCCCCCACTAACATAGATTTGTCCTCGAATCTCGTCACACAGTCCTCCACTAGGACTCACCTCACAATTGTCACAACGATTGGTCAAATCTCGGCCAACACGGCCACACAAACCAAACACGAGCTGAGGTCGAACACTATCAACCTACACAACTCTTGGCCCACCGGCCAATCCCAAACCACAACTGAGGTCGAACACTATCAACCTCCGAGGTCTACATCCGATCCCTATGCTTATACTCACGTCATAGACTCATTGCTCCCAACTCATACTCACGCCACCACTCTCAGGAACACAATCCTTCGAGCTAAAGGCAAAACACACACCACCCCACCCTCGGAAACACTATCCCTCGAGCTTGTGGCCAAACACACCACCCCACCCTCGGGAACACTATCCCTCGAGCTTGTGGCAAAACACACCACCCCACCCTCGGGAACACTATCCCTCGAGCTTGTGGCCAAACACACCACCCCACCCTCGGGAACACTATCCCTCGAGCTTGTGGCAAAACACACCACCCCACCCTCGGGAACACTATCCCTCGAGCTTGTGGCAAAACAAGTACGAGTTGTTCAGGACCACCGTCCCTAGAGCACTCAAGTCTATACGTCTATAAGCACCTCAGACCGAAACTACCTCACGTGGTTCCCGTACAACAACACAATGTCATACTCCCACACATATTCCAAACCCGGAATATCACCTTAACCATGACTACACAAGTCACCACTTTAATAAGAAATACTCATCTTATTAAACTTCAAAATGTATTAACGTTACAACCACAAAACGAAATACATAATGAAACGAGTACAACACAATACTCCACTAGGAAACTGGAACCTTCGATGAAAGCTCAAGCCTCGGCTTGCTTCTCGAACCACTTCTTGAATTTAGCTTTCATCCTCGCCTCTGGTTCCCAAGTCTCCTCCTCAACACCGTCACAGTCCCACAAGACTCTGATCATCGGAACCTTCTTCCGGCGATCCTGCTTGACCTTTCTCTCGAGAACCCTCACTGGCCTCGCCTCAACGGTCATGTTAGGCTGAAGATCTGACGGAATCTTAGCCAACACCACATCATCCTTATGCAAGCACTTCTTCAGCATGGACACATGGAAAACCTTGTGAAATGCTTGCATAATCTCAGGTAACTCCAACCTGTAAGCCACCTCCCCAACTCGTTCAACAATCTTGAACGGACCCATATACCTCGGACTCAACTTAGTCGCAGTAATGGACCTGTTGGGACCCCTCAACATCGCCATCTTGAGATACACACTATCTCCCACCTTAAACACAAGCTCTTTTCTTCTCTTATCGGCATAACTCTTTTGCCGATCCTGAGCTTCTTTCATGTTCAGCTTCAAAACCCGGATCTTCTCCGTAGTTTCGTGAACAAAACTCGCACCCAATGTGCTCCTCTCCCCCACTTGAGTCCAACACAACGGTGTACGACATGGTCTCCCATACAGCGCCTCGTATGGAGCCATCCCAATACTCGCCTGGTAGCTATTATTGTAAGCAAACTCTGCCAAGCTTAAGTGATCCACCCAATGACCACCCTAGTCGAGTACACACATCCTCAACAAATCCTCAAGAGTTTGGATGGTCCTCTCGGACTGCCCATCCGTCTGAGGATGATAAGCCGTACTCATATGCACCCTAGTGCCCATCTCAGCCTGGAACGCATTCCAGAAATCTGAAGTGAACTTAGGATCCCGGTCTGACACTATGCTCACAGGTATCCCATAAAGTCTCACTATCTCCTGCACATATTTCCTAGCCAAAACCGCAGCTCCATCAGTTTTCTTTATGGCCAGAAAACGTGCCGATTTAGTCAACCGATCAACGATGACCCAAATAGCATCCTTGGTCCGAGAAACCGGCAAACCAACCACGAAATCCATCGTGATCATATCCCACTTCCACTCTGGGATGGGTAAACTACGCAACAAACCGCTCGGAACCTGATGTTCTGCCTTCACTAACTGGCACACATTGCAAGCTGCGACCCAGTTAGCCACATCCCTCTTCATCCCGACCTAGTGATAATACCGTTTTAGATCCCGGTACATCTTAGTTGCTCCTGGATGAATGGAGAACATATTTGCATGAGCCTCACTCAGAATCTCTCGCCTCAAATCCTCGTCTAAGGGTACACACACCCTTCCATGAACAAGGATAGTCCCATTGGCAGAGATCTGGTACTCAGAACCCTCAGCTCTGGAAGCCTTAATCAACTCTGTATCCTTCTCCTGAGCCAACCGAACCCTGCTCAGAAGATCTGCCTGATTAGCCGCCTCCAAGTTTAACGGTTCCTGAGATGCAACACACAACCTCAACGTACTGAGCTCACTTACCAACGACTCCATGTCCTGCTTCCGAGCTGAAACCACCCGCTTACGACTCAAAGCATCTGCAACCAAGTTAGCTTTACCAGGATGGTAAGCTATCTCCAGATCATAATCCGCCACCAACTCCATCCAGCGCCTCTGCCTCAAATTCAACTCTGGATGGGTGAAGATGTACTTCAGGCTCTTATGATCCGTGAACACCTGAACCTTCGCACCATAAAGATAAGATCTCCAAATCTTCAGGGCGAACACAACTGCAGCCATCTCAAGATCATGGGTGGGGTAATTGCCCTCATGCTTCCTCAACTGCCGCGAAGCATAAGCAATAACCTTTCCCTGCTGCATCAACACACATCCGAGACCCATTCTCGAAGACTCCGTGTACACCACGTATGGCTCGCCCGGCTCTGGCAACGCCAAGACTGGTGCACACGTCAACATTGTCTTCAAGTTTGCGAAACCTGTCTCACACTCTGGAGACCACACGAAAGGAACATCCTTCCCCGTCAGTTTCGTCATCGACTGAGCCATACTCGCAAAACCCTTAACGAACTTCCGGTAATAACCCGCCAAGCCAAGAAAACTTCTGATCTCAGTAGCATTCCTCGGCCTCGGCCACTCCCTGATAGCCTGGATCTTCTCTGGATCAACTGAAACTCCAGCCTCAGATACAATATGACCCAGAAATCCGATCTCCCGCTGCCAGAAACTGCACTTGCTCAACTTAGCATACAATTTTTGTTCCCGCAGCTTCTCCAAAACCGTTCTCAGATGAACCTCATGCTCCTCAGGACTCTTCGAGTACACCAGAATGTCATCTATAAAGATGATCACGAACTCGTCCAGATACTCCTGGAACACGCTGTTCATTAACCTCATGAACGCTGCTGGTGCATTCGTCAATCCAAACGGCATCACTACAAACTCGTAATGTCCGTACCGAGTCCTGAAAGCAGTCTTCCGGATATCCGCCCCATCTATCGGAATCTGATGGTATCCCGATGCCAAGTCAATCTTGGAGAACCAAGTAGCCCCTCGCAGCTGATCCAACAACTCATCAATCCGCGGAAGAGGATACTTGTTCTTCACCGTGACCCGATTCAAACCCCGATAGTCGATACACAACCGGAAACTTCCATCCTTTTTCTTCACGAATAGCACCGGTGCTCCCCACGGTGAACTACTCGGTCGGATGAAACCCTTATCCAACAACTCCTCCAACTGCTTCTTTAGCTCAGCCATCTCTGCTGGAGCCATTCTGTATGGAGCCTTCGATATCGGTGTCGTCCCTGGTTCCAACTCAATCGTGAAGGGATCAGACCGAGGTGGTGGTAATCCCTGCAACGACTGAAAAACATCCTCGAACTCTTGAACAACCCGAATATCTCCCACTTCAACCGCTCCCACAGTCTCTGGAGTAACAATTGTCGCCAGATAAGCCTCGCGACCTTTTTCTAGCATCCTCTCTGCCTGCATAGCAGAGATCACAAGACTCCCCGAAGTCGGTCTCACTCCCTGATAAACCAACCTCCCTTTCTTCCGCTCAAACACCACACGCCCCCGGTGACAATCCAGATGCGCTCTATACTTTCCTAGCCAATCCATCCCTAGGATGACATCGTACAGCTCCACAGGGCAAACGATCAAGTCCGCTGGCATGGATTCCTCAACCACTTGGATGTCCACATCTCTGATTCGACCCCGAATGGGTAGAAACTTCCCTCCAGCAACCTTAACCACTCCCTTCTGATCACCGGGTTCACTCCGAAAATTGCCCCGCTCGGCTAATTCCGGAGTAACGAAGCAATGCGATGCTCCCGAGTCAAATAACACATGGGACTCAGACCCCCACACGAGCAAGGTCCCTTCACAAGTGTCATATGCTAAAAGACTCAACCACAACACCACAGGTATACCAATTCCAAAACTACAAGAAATGAACTTTATTAAGTCTAGGAATTTACCTGTGATCGGCCCGGAACTCGGCTCACCCGTCTCCACCATGGAAAACACTCGGGGCGCCGTCCCGCTTTGCCTCATTGGTGGTGTCACCGCCACCTCCGTCCGCTGCAGCTTGGGACACTTCGTCTTGATGTGTCCTGCCTCTCTGCAGTGGAAACACACCCGCGTATCCGCACGCGTGTCCTTCTGAGGACAACTAGCAATCCTGTGATCCTTGCTCCCACACCTGAAGCATCCCTGACCACCTTGACTGCTCCTCTGAGTGCCCTCGAACTTACGCTTCTGGTCCTGAACAGGCTTATCACCCTTGCCTGAACCAGACTGCTGCTGCGACCTCTTCGCCTGAAAACCCGGACTGGCCACCACTGCCTCGTCCTTCAGACCATCTTCGATCAAAGCAGCCTTCTCCACCAACTCTCCAATAGTGCCAAAAGACCGCACCAAGCAACGGTTCCTCAACTCGGCCCGAAGACCCTTCATAAACCTTCGCACCTGAGCTTGCTTTCCCTCTATAATTCGACCATCATACACACTGAGACTGTTAAACTCTGCCTTATACTCTCGAACCGTCCGGTTCCCCTGAGACAACTCCAAGAACCGCCCCTCCAACCGGTCCAACGCCTCCGGAGGAAAATACTTAAAGTTAAACTCCAACACAAAATCAGCCCAGGTCATATCGGCCTGAGCCCGTCTCGATGCAACACCTCTCCACCATAGGTGTGCATCACCATCCAGATAGTGAACTGCGAGATCCACCCGATACCCCTCAGGACACCTAATCGAACAAAAATTCCGTTCCAACCGCATCCTCCACTCATCTGCTTCCTCAGGCTTGGCACCCCAGGAAAAGAATCTTGTACCAATCCTCTGCAGTTGCTCCATCATCTTCACGTAAGATGAAAACTCCTCTGTAGCCGCAACCGCCACTCTCGGCTGCTCTACCACCACAGGTGGTACTACCCGAGCCTGTTCCGGTACCTTCTCTGATAACCGCTCCAACAGCCTGGTCAATAGATCCACAATGCGATCATCCCGAGCCTGAGCCAAACCCGCTGCCACACCGACAGCACCCGCTGGACCTCCAGCCACACCGACAGCACCCGCTGGACCTCCAGCCACACCGGCACCCACACCAGCCATACCGACACCAACACCGGCCACACCGACACTAACACCGGCCACACCCTCAGACTCCTCCTGATCCGCAAGCGAATCCATGACCTGCTCAACTGTAGCACTTCGTGCCACACTCTCCTCCACTAAAGGTACTCCACAACCTGGGCCACGCGGACGACCACGACCACGCCCACGACCTCTGCCTCTCAGAACCATCTGCACTTCCACCACAGAAGCTCAGAACACAACACCAAAGACAGAAAACAGAACAACTTACCGTGGAATCTCATTGAAGGCTCGAAGAGGATGATCTAAGACCCCATACAACACTTAATTGACTAATAACACATAATCAATTTTTAACCGAACAATTCAACGGTTCACAACAACATGCATCAAGCAAAAGGAAATTAAATTAATCCAATTAAATTTCCTAAACCATCCTAGAACCAAAAATGCTCTGATACCAACTGAGACGCCCCGAACCCGGGTGTCTTTTTTTTTTTTTTTTTTTTTTTAACAAGCAAATATTATTTCCGTAAATAATAATCGCAACCACACAAACCGAATTCAATTTAAACCATAATCGAATTCACATAGTAATATTATCCCCATAAGATAATATTACCCAAACACACACACACACACACAATTCTATCCCTAGGAATTAACACGCACAACGGAAGACAAAACAATAAAACAGTATTACTAAACACCGTAATACCACACACAAACCCCGAGTCACTAGATCATCCTCCTCTCCTCGCCATGATCCCACGATTAAACCTTGCCTCAACCTGCATCACACACACACATGAGATGTGTAAGTATTATCACAAATACTTAGTGAGGCGATCTTCCCATCTACGAGCTATACACACAAGCATAATGATATAACAATTAACACACAATGCAAATGACTAACCAATGACCACCAAGTCATTGACATAACACCACACATAATCGATAATGACTTCCCATTTGCATCCTACACAATCAAACAACAACACACAAACACCAAAACCATCACCATAGCTTAGATAAGCCCATGGTCACGCACTCACCTCAAAAACACAACGGGAATTCGGCCAAGGTATACTCCACACACACTCAGGAGGACCTTACACACGAACTCAAAGCAGCTAAGAACAACCTACAGCCAACCACAACAACAAACACCCAAGTTACCAAAACTGGGCAAAAACAGGACAAAACCCAGAAACGACCGCCGGAAAGATCGAACCTTAACTTTCGATCTAACCGTCCATTTTCAAAACCAATCGGTGGAGTTAAACCCCTATGAGTCCTGAAACTACTCACCATATTTCGTGAGGATCCAACCACAGACGCGGCGGCGATCTAACCCCGAGCCTCCGCTGGTCCTGCCTTCGACGGAAACAAAACACCTCTACGAAATCGTGAATAACTTTCAGACTACAAACCCAAATCCATTTCCGCAAAGGGCTATAACTAGATTAAAGGGTTAACTAAAACTCCACCAAAAATAAGTACCTTTGCATACGATTTGATCGGTCGAAAACTCTTTCTCCCAGACCCTGTCTACTGAAACCAAATTTCACTTCCAAGGACTTGTCCTTCTTCTCTTCTCAAGGTATGAGATCCCTCTTTCCCTTTCTCTCTCTCTCACTCACAGCCACGAAAAGATTGCCCAAAAAGGAGAAAAAGTCGAGTTTTATAGGATGGCTAGGGATTCCACTGATTAATCCCACCAACCCCACTAACTCACCAACTCCACTAATCCACTTGCCTCACTTTTCTGATCCCGCGTTGACCAGACAAGTTGGCTCGCGGTCCTAACTCGACTTTAATGTCGGAACCCGACCTCACAATACCCCGAGCTCGCGCAACATACCCGAGCTCGCCACAATCCCGACCACAAAGTCCTCCCGAGCTCATTAGCCCCCGGACTCATTAGCATCCTGAGCTCGTTAACACCCTGAGCTCGTTAACGTCCCGAGCTCATCAACATTTCCTTTTCCGGAACACGGGCGTTACAGTGGAAGTCTCGTTACGTAATAGAGTTCACTGGCGAAGTCTCATACCGATGAGACGTCCCAGATGAAGTCTACTGAAAAAGTCAAAGTTGTGGTCAATTGCAAAACTAGACCCAATGTGGTATAGACTTCTCAGACGAAGTCTCATTGTGTAGGAGACTTCACTTGTGAAGTCTCCTTAAAAAGTCAAAAATTGGTCAATTGCAAAACTAGACCCCTACTTCAGACTTCTCAGACAAAGTTTCTTCTAAATCTCTTAGTAGACTTCATCAGAGAAGTCTGCTGGGAGACTTCATCCGAGAAGTCTCAAATGATAATTTTAGTAAAAATGAAATTTTAGCTTATTTGTAGTTAGTTATTTTTATTTTCTTGTCCTAACATATATGTTCCGTATGACTTTTGATGTTTTAGAATTTGAACTCTTTTATCGTATAATTATTTTTAAATCATTTTTCTTAACTTATTAGGTATTGAACTTATAATATTTAGACTTCACAGAGGAAGTCTGTCTGGAGACTTTGTTTGAGAAGTCTCTTGCACTAACTTTTTAAAAAATGTATTTGTATCATATCTGTTTTATATTTTCGAGATTTTTTTTTTTTTCATGTGTATTAGTTATTGTTGTTTATATATGAGTTTCACATCTCAATGTGTTATATTCTGTCTTAAACCAATTTTATTAGTTTCTAGTAATTATTTATTGCGAAACTTCACCTTTGAAGTCTCCTAACAGAATTCGTATGAGAAGTCTGTCGATAGACTAATTCTGATAATTAAGTCTCATACGATGATGTTTAGTAAAAATAAAATTTTACCTTATTTGTAATTATTAATTTTTTTCTTGTCCTAACATGAGTGTTACTTGTGAAATCTCTTGCACTAACTTTTAAAAAAATTTCATTTGTATCTTATCTCTTACACTAATAGTTATGTATGAGTTTCACACTCAATGTGTTAAACTATACATATTTATGTGGCTCATGACATTTTTTTATATGTGTTTTTGGTACTTAAGATTTTCAAGGTTAAGGGTTACTAGATGTGTTGGAATCTCGAAGTGAAGTCTTCTTTCCAAGTCTTGGTGTGAAATCTCCTTTCATGAATACTACTATATGCCTAGCTAATTATGACTCTTTTTTTTTTGTTCTACTTTGCAATTCAGAAGAACAAGAACAAGGTTCTCTTTAATAACTTTGCAACTTTATTTTTGTTAAATTAAGACTTGATGTTTAATTTAATAGGTTTCGCAAGAAGTACATTCTTTGTCAATATAACTTTTATTAATTGGAAATATCATCATACAATAGATTTACAATCCAAGAAGGAGGGTTATAATTGTTTGTTCTTACATCTACAAAATTATATGTAAGAATTTAAATGCTACGGGAACACAAAAACGTCTCGGTGTGAAGTCTCACTGTGAAGTCTGGGTGTGAAGTCTCATAGTGAAGTCTCACTGTGAAGTCTCGTTGTGAAATCTCGATGTGAAGTCTCACTGTGAAGTCTCGACTTAAAGCCTCACTGTGAAGTCTCGGTGTGCAGTCTCACTATGAAGTCTCGCTATGAAGTCTCTCTGTGAAGTCTCACAGTGAAGTATGGGTGTGAAGTCTCACAATGAAGTCTCGGTGTGAAATCTCAGTGTAAATCTAGATCTGTAAAAGTAAAGAGAAAAACGAAGACTCATATACAAACACAAAAATAACGCAAAAAACTCAGATAAATCAACAACAATTTTAGAAATCATACTCGACATAAACAATTTTATACTTGAAATTCATTATGCATCCTCTAGATGAAATTCCAAAAAACAAATCATAACGCACATACAATTGAAGATTCAGATCTTAACTTTTGTTTGGAACATAAATTATTCTATGAATCTAAAGAATAAACAAACTTAAATATTTTCTGGTGGTGTTACGCCTCAGATCTGTAACAAACATAAAACATAAGTTAGTAGGATGAAGACGCTGGTAAAAAATTTGCAACAATAATGAACGAGTGGTTAGTCAGATCTGGGGATGAAGAGAATAACACTTTTGAGGAGAGATTAATAGTGACGAAAACAAAGAAAGAACGAGAAAAGCAACGTCTTACCGATGATGGTACGTTGGAGCGGCGTTGAAGGTGGAGATATCCTTGCTATTCTACAGAGGTTTGAGAGAGAGTGAGAGAGAGAGAGAGAGAAAGAGAGAGAGTGTGTGCTCTACCGTTTTTGAGAGAAAGAGAGAGGTTTGAGAAGAATGGAAAAATTGAGTTTATATATGGAAGGTAAAACTAGGGTTAGATGAAAAGTTCAAACTTCAAATTTTAAATTCCGACGTCACCTTTCAAATTTAAGACTTCACATCTGAAATTCGATTTTTTTTGAAAATTTTGAAATTTTTTGAAACTTTTTGAAAATTTTGAAATTTCTTAAAATTTTGAAATTTCTTGAAATTTCAGACTTCACCTCTGAAATTCAAAAATGTTTAAATTATTTTGAGTTTTTCCGAAATTTTTTGAAATTTTTTGAAATTTTTTGAAATTTTTTGAAATTTTTTGAAATTTTTTGAAATTTTTTGAAATTTTTTGAAATTTTTTGACAAATACTTACATTTGACATCAAAATCGTGTAATATATCCAAAATCTAACAACTATACGAAGGATCGACATTTTATATCAAAAACATATCAACCTAAGTCTAACCCTAAAGATATATACATGAATTCTTACACATTGGTAAAGCCTAAACCTATTATGCCTCACATGGTTTACATCACATGGCTTAGTTTTATGAAATTTTATGAATTTTTTTTTAAACCTTTGGCTTTGATTTAAAATAATTTATCTATCAAAAAATTTGATCAAAATATTTTTTACAATACGGTTGCAGACTTCGCTAGTGAAGTTTGCGACTATTTATGATTTTCTAGAACATAATCAACCTTACATGCTTTAATTTTATGAAAGTTTCTGAAATTTTAATTTATAAATTTCAGATTTGGATAATCTTTTTTCTGTAAAAAAAATGCATTAAAATTATCTTTTATTATTTTCCTCATTTAAATTTAAGGTTTATTTATGGTTTAGATTTCATGGATGTCATGGACGAAATCTACTATGAGATTTCGTTCATGAAGTCTTCGCCGCGCGAAAGTTAGAACAGTAATTGCAGTTTCTGTTTTTTTTGTTTGCAAATAGGGAGGTTATTGTAATTTTCCTGCCTTTTTAGTCTAGTTTTGCATTTGTTTCAATTTGGGGTCTAGTTTTGCATTCAAACTCAATTTTTGGTCTAGTTTTTGCAATTCCCCTAATATAGAACCTTATTGCTCTTAAGGTTTCAGTAATATTTTTTATATGTAATTTTATTATTTCATTTCTTGTTATAATTTTTGTTTCTATTTCTTTTGAATTTTTTTCTATTTGTTTAGTTTTTTTTCATTTTTAATTCTGGACACGTGAGTTTTATAGTACTTAAATGTTTGTATAAATGGTTGGTAGGGTTTAAGAAAATTATTCCCTATTATTAGATCTAATCATGAATCATGTAAATATATTGTTCTTGTTGGAAATTTCAATTGTTCTATTTCTAAAACTTGAAATTTTAATCCAAACCAGATTTCGTGTACAGACTTATCTGCTATAATAATTTTTATTGGTCTTTCTAATTTTTTCCAATTTTTACTTATATTTTTTCGTCCAAAGCTGAGACGACCCCGCCCGGGTTATCTATTTTTTTTTTTTTTTTTTTTAAAACAAGCAAATATTATTCCCATAAATAATATTCGCACACAAAACACAACAATCCGAACTTAAGTCGAAACCGAATTTAACACAGTAATATTATCTCCCATAAGATATTATTACCCAACCACACACATTAAACCGTAAACACTTACAATAATATTATTTCCCAGAAATAATATTACCTAAACCGAGATTTAAAACGTACTACTAAAAAAAACCGAATACAACATACACACAAACCGAGAATTAGATCATNTGGCATGGATTCCTCAACCACTTGGATGTCCACGTCTCTGATTCGACCCTGAATAGGTAGAAACTTCCCTTCAGCAACCTTAACCACTCCCTTCTGATCACCGGGTTCACTCCGAAAATTGCCCTGCTCGGCTAATTCCGGAGTAACGAAGCAATGCGATGCTTCAGAGTCAAATAACACATGGGACTCGGACCCCCACACGAGCAACGTCCCTTCACAAGTTCCATATGCTAAGAGACTTAACCACAACACCACAGATATACCAATTCCAAACTACAAGAATTTAACTTGACTAACTCTAGGAATTTACCTGTGATCGGCCTGGAACTCGGCTCACCCGTCTCCACCATGGAAAACACTTGAGGTGCCGCCCCGGTCTGCCTCACCGGTGGTGTCACCACTACCTCCGTCTACTGCAGCTTGGGACACTTCGTCTTGATATGTCCTGCCTCCCTGCAGTGGAAACACACCCGCGTATCCATACGCGTGTCTTTCTGAGGACAACTAGCAATCCTGTGATCCTTGCTGCCACACCTGAAGCATCCCTGACCACTTTGACTGCCCCTCTGAGTGCCCTCCAACTTACGCTTCTGGCCTTGTACAGGCTTATCGCTCTTGGCTGTACCAGACTGCTGCGACCTCTTCGCCTGAAAACCCGGACTGGCCACCACTGCCTCGTCCTTCAGACCATCTTCGATCAAAGCAGCCTTCTCCACCAACTCTCCAACAGTGCCAAAAGATCGCACCAAGCAACGGTTCCTCAACTCGGCCCGAAGACCCTTCATAAACCGTCGCACCTAAGCCTACTCTCCCTCCATAATGCGACCAGCATACACACTGAGACGGTTAAACTCTGCCTCATACTCTCAAACCGTCTGGTTCCCCTGAGACAACTCCAAGAACCGCCCCTCCAACCGGTCCAACGCCTCCGGAGGAAAATACTTGGAGTTAAACTCCAACACAAAATCACCCCAGGTCATATCGGCCTGAGCTCGCCTGGCTGCAACACCTCTCCACCACAGGTGTGCATCACCCTCCAGATAGTGGACTGCGAGATCCACCTGGTACCCCTCAGGACACCTAATCAAACGAAAATTCCGTTCCAACCGCATCCTCCACTCATCTGCATCCTCAGGCTTGGCACCACCGGAAAAGAATCCTGTGCCAATCCTCTGCAACTGCTCCATCATCTTCAGGTAAGATGGGAGCTCCTCTGCAACCGCAACCGCCACCCTCGGCTGCTCCTCCACCACCACTGGTGGTACTACCCGAGCCTGCTCCGGTACCCTCTTTGGTAACCGCTCCAACAGCTTGGTCAACAGATCCACAATGCGATCATCCCGAGCCTGAGCCAAACCTGCTGCCACACCGACATCACCTGCTGGACCTCCAGCCACACCGACACCCACACCGGCCAAACCAGCACTCACACCGGCCACACCCTCAGACTCCTCCTGATCCGCAAGCGAATCCATAACCTGCTCAACTGTAGCACTTCGTGCTACACTCTCTTCAACTAAAGGAGCTCCACGGCCATGGCCACGCGGACGACCACGACCACGCCCACGACCTCTGCCTCTCAGAAGCTCAGAACACAACACCAAAGATAGAAAACAGAACAACTTACCGTGGAATCTCATTGAAGGCTCGAAGAGGATGATCTAAGACCCCATGCCACCCTTAATTGACTAACTACTCATAATTAATTAAGACACCACAATTCACGGTTCAAGCAACGACATGCATCACGCAACAGGAAATTCAATTAATCCAATTAAACTTCCTAAACAATCCTAGAACCGTAAATGCTCTGATACCAAGCTGAGACGACCCCGCCCGGGTTATCTATTTTTTTTTTTTTTTTTAAACAAGCAAATATTATTCCCATAAATAATATTCGCACACAAAACACAACAATCCGAACTTAAGTCGAAACCAAATTTAACACAGTAATATTATCCCCCATAAGATATTATTACCCAACCACACACATTAAACCGTAAACACTTACAATAATATTATTTCCCAGAACTAATATTACCCAAACCGAGATTTAAAACGTACTACTAAAAAAAACCGAATACAACATACACACAAACCGAGAATTAGATCATCCTCCTCTCCTCGCCATGATTCCACGATCACAATTTATCCTTACCTGCATCACACACACAATGAGATGCGTAAGTATTATCACAAATACTTAGTGAGGCGATCCTCCCATCTACGAGCTATACACACAAGCATAATGATATAACAATCAACACACAATGCAAATGACTAACCAATGACCACCAAGTCATAGACATAACACCACACATAATCGATTATGACTTCCCATTTACCTACACAATCAAACAACAACACACAAACACCAAAACCATCACCATAGCTTAGATAAGCCCATGGTCACGCACTCACCTCGATAACACAACGGAAAATCGGCCAAGGTAAACTCCACACACACTCAGGAGGACCTTACACACGAACTCAAAGCAGCTAAGAACAACCTACAGCCAACCACAACAACAACCACCCAAGTTACCAAAACTGGGCAAAACTGGGCAAAACCCAGAAACGACCGCCGGAAAGATCGAACCATAACTTTCGATCTAACCGTCCACTTTCAAAACCAATCGGTGGAGTTAAAACTCTATGAGTCTTGAAACTACTCACCAAACTCTATGAGTCTTGAAACCACAGACGCGGCGAAGATCTAACCCCGAGCCTCCGCTGGTCCTGCTTTCGACGGAAACAGAACACCTCTACGAAATCGTGAATAACGTTCAGACTACAAACCCAAATCCACTTCCGCAAAGGGCTATAACTAGATTAAAGGGTTAACTAAAACTCCACCAAAAATCATTACCTGTGCATACGATTTGATCGGTCGAAAGCTCTTTCTCCAAGACCCTGTCTGCTGAATCCGAGTTCCACTTCCAAGGACTTGTCCTTCTTCTCCTCTCAAGGTTTGAGCTCTCTCTCCTCTCCCTCTATCTCTCACAAGCACGAAAAATGATTTCCAAGAGAGATGAAGTCGAGTTTTTTAAGAGTTAATGGGGTTGACCACAAAACCCCACCACTCACAAAACTCACCAACCCCACTAGCCAGAAAATCGATTAAGAAATCGACCTTGGCCCACTTTTTGCTCCAGAAATCGACCATGAAAATCGACCTTGGCCCGATTTTTGCTCCAGAAATCGACCATGAAAATCGACCTTCGCCCGATTTTTGCATCTTTCAGAGATTTTCACCCAAAACACCGAACGATCACCCAGATCGGTTCCAAACCGATTTATGGCCACAAAAGCGGTTCAAAAACGATTTCAAGACCGATTTTTCCAAGAAATTTGGTTTCAGACCGCTCTTTCTTTCCTTGGATCAGTGGGTCCCCTCCCACCTGATCCCGAGCGTACAGAATATCCGTTTTTTTTTTTTTCGGATCACGGGCGTTACAAAAGCAAAGTGTTTCTCCAATATCAATATAAGCTAATAGTTTTCTGGAATTAAATCCAACTCTTATAAATGTTGCATTAGGGTTACTCTTCACTAGAATTTTCTCTTTCATCAGAAGATGAATAATCAAATTCGTATAAAGAATCGTCTTATTCTATATCAGATTCTAAGGGTTTATAACCCTGTTCGTATATAGCTTTTAATGTGTTCATTTGTGTCTTTTTCCGCTTAGGACATTCGTATGCATAATGACATATTTCTTGGCAAAGTCAACATTTACATGTTTTCTTTCTTGATGGACAATCATCATGTTTAGTTCTTTTATAATGATGTTTTGTTTTTCTTAAAATATGTTTTGTATGATTTTTTATAGTATTTTTGTTTATTAACTTTTTTCCAATGTTTTATTCTTTTATATTTTTATATCCTTTTGGTATTTTTACAACCATATTCTCTTATTTGATCTTGTTGTCTTTCACAACATAATCTAATATGTGCTTCCGTTTTTATTTTATAACTAGTACATTGATCTAATAACCAATTTTTTAAGGCGGAAATCATTCCTCCTAGAGTATCTTCAATTAATCATTCACTTATTATTTACTGATGCGTGTCTCGTATTGTTTCTCCTATTGTACTAGGTAATTTTCCAAAAAACAAGGGTTCCGCTTGTTTTCTTCTTATATTATCTAGCTGGTAATAATATTATTTATATTCGTATATATAATTGTCTACATAGCACATGTTACATATTCTACTAATAGTAGTTTGTATATGTTATATATTAAATTTATATTAGAGGTTGAATTGTTTATTAATACAGTTTCTGTTTCTATGGGTAATGATGTCAAGTATTGTGTTGAAATTCCTATTGATTTATGTATTGTATAGTTAAATATATCTTATTTTCTTAGTAATTTTAATTCTTCGTTTAATGCAATTAACAACTTTTGTGTACTATACCGGGTCGTCCGGGTGTAGCCCCCTAAAAACTTTGCGTTAAGTCTGTAACCACCCGTTTTTAAAAAACAATGTTTAGCCCCCTAAAAAGTTTCATCTCGAGTTGTAACCCCCTCTTGTTGACTTTTTGGTTGACTTTGATGATGGTGCAGCTGATTAGACGCCACTGTGCAGCTGACGTGGCAAATAAAACAAAATAAAATAAAATTCATTAGGCATGGACGTTCGGGTATTCAGATCGGGTATGTTCGAGATTCGGGTTTTCGTGTTTAGAAATTTAGGATCCATTCGGGTATTTTTAAATTTCAAGCCAGGTTCAGATTCGGGTTTGAGTTTACCTAAATATTTAAAAATCTAAAATTTTGTATCCAAATCTAACCAAATTATTTGAAAACAACTAAAAAAACTTGAGTATTTTTACATAAATCTATCCAAAAATAAATAAAATACCCGAACCTGAACCCGACCCAAAATTTAAAAATACTCGAACGGGTCTTAAATTTCTAAACATGAAAACCTAAAATTATTAGATTCTTAAGCCGTTTTAAACATATCTAATAATATATTAGTATCTAATAATATATTAGATTTTAGGGGGCTACACCGTGACTACTCTCTATAAATCTCTTGAGCGAAATTCAATTGTTTATTCCTGTATTTTTTTATTATTTCTAACTATTCATTTATTTTTTATCATTATAAATTTTTTACTAATACTAATAAATTTAAGACCCGTTCGAATATTTTAAAATTTCGGGTCGGGTTCAGATTCAGGTATATTAGTTATTTTTGAATAGATTTACGTAAAAATACTCGAGTTTTTTTTTTGTTTTTTTCAAATAGTTTGGTTAGAGTTGGATACAAAATTATTTTTGAATATTTGGCTAAACCCTAACATGTAAATACCCGAACCTAAAATTTAAAAATATCCGAACGGGTCCTAAATTTCTAAACACGAAAACCCAAACCCGAACATACCCGACCCGAACTCGACCCAAATACCCGAATACCCGAACGCCCATGCCTATTGAATTTTTTTTTTTTTTTTTTTTATTTGCCACGTCAACTGCACAGTGGCACCTAGTCAGCTGCACAGTGGCGTCTAGTCAGCTGCACAGTCATCAAAGTCAACAAAAATGTCAACAAGAGGGAGTTACAACTCGAAATGAAACTTTTTAGGGGGTTAAACATTGTTTTTTAAAAACGGGTGGTTACAGACTTAACGCAAAGTTTTTAGGGGGCTACACCCCGACGACCCGTACTATACCATGTAGTAATAACTTTTTCAGGTTCTTCTACACAGTCTATATCTAATGTATTTTTTTTTGTCTGGGTTTATCTTAGGTATACATTATATTGATCTGGTACTTTTCTAAATTTTGTTGAAAAATATTCCTACGAGTAATGATCTCTAGTTCTTTTTTCACCAATAGTCTGACTTTTATTAGTTTTGACATAGTTGAGATTTTGATAATCATATGGATTATCATTATCTATATCATAAGGATTTTCATCGTCAGATTCATATTCGTAAACTATTTCATTTGTATCATCGTTTTGATCTTGATGAGTTTTTATTGAGAATATTTTATTTTTATTATTTTCATCATCTTCCCCTCTTATGTCAAATGATGATATAAGTTTGTTAAGATGTTCTAGCTATAAAGCTAGTGTATCTTTACATTCATCCATGGACTGGTCTAGTAATTATAACCGATGAGCCTACAGTTTTATTTTCCTTTCCAGTAATTATAATTGATTTTTTCTTATATTCAAACATTTTATTTCGTTCAGTTTTTGTTCGTTGTAATGTTTCGATAATATTAGATAGATCTACTATATGTTTTTCTTTTTCTTTAATGTTTATTTTATAATCGTTTATTAATTCTATATTTTTTTCTTTTGCATTTTCTAACTTGATTTTAATTGGTTCTTTATTATTGCAACAGTAAAATTTTATTATCCATGCTAACATATCTGAGATATTATTTAGATGAAGATTATCATTGTAAAATAGATGTGGGAAATTCATTCCTAGTTTTATTTCTGATAATAACTCAAAACATATATTATCTTGTTCATGTATAATTCCGTCTTTGTGCGGTTGATATTTGTCGTATATAACAACACATTTTACTAATTTTATTTCTTCTGATATTTTTTTAATCTGATAATTGTTTTATTTTATCTCATAATGATTCATTAGCCATTCATAATAATTAGCCATTTTTAGAAAGGAAATTATTTTAGTGGTATTGTAGGGTATATCCCTTTGTTTAAACCTTTAAGTGTAGTGGTTCCATCATTGAGCATTTGAATCTAAGCCAAAGTTGCTCGATTAATTAAGTCTAGTATAGACCTCTGAATCAAAGTCAAGTGCTTCTACAGTTCAAACATATCATAGGCCTCTCAATTTACAGCTATAGGCTTCTAAATCTATTTTTCTAAAGTGTTTCCCTGTGATATTTGATTTGTTTTCCATGTCAATTATGCATTCAAATCAGTTGAGCGATTCGTTAGTTTATTCTTTAGATATGTAAAAAATAATAGGTCTTACATGATTTCATCACCGGTGAGTCACTGTCCTTTGGACCTTTGTTGTCACAATTAATATGATATGCACCACAACGCCAAAGTCACTTCACCGAATCACCAGTTCTTAGTATTGGTCAATCTCAAACTGTTTATTCCGCTTGTTCTCTATTACCCCTTTGAGCTTGAAGGGCGTATAGAATGATATAAAATGATCTAAAAAGATCCATAATAGTAATGTTTATGTTATAATAAAATATACATATTTGTATCTATCTAAATATAGGAAATATGTTAACTATATAATTTTTTTTTTTGATTAATTAGGAGGTTCCGGGCCGAAGTCCATAATCTCCCTAGAGCGAGGCCCAAACCATGTTAAATTAATTCTCTTTTAGAGAGCAGATCGTTCCTAACGTGAATCGAACCAATGACTTCCTATGTCCCTACGTTTTCAGGACTCAGAGGTTAACCAATTGTTCAAGCTCCTTGTTGGTGTTAAATATATAAACTTATGTAACCCTAAACATTATTCTTACGAAAATCAATATAATATTTCCTAAACACTAAGCTGTCCTTCTCACATGTCTCATCAACACTCGGTAACAAGTGTATAGTTTAGTAATTTACATGTGTATATAGGTTTAATCGTGTGTATATAAGATATAGTCTCGACATCTTGATCAATAGAAACTTTTACATTAACTTAGGTTTCTTGACAGATCGCTAATCACTATAGTTGATCCAGCATGTACCCAAAAAAAAACACTTTAAATCAAACAAACTTCATTAACACCATATTGAACTATCAAAGCTATAGCTTCGGTTCAAACCTCAAATTAATACCAAAACTACATGTGATGTTAAAACTCATCTTAACTCTAAATCTGACAAAGAGTACGAAAGATTTGGAAACATACGAAACTAGATATTCGAAAGAACAAAGCTAGAATATATATATATATATATATATATCTAAACATACAAAATATAACCCAAATTTTCAAGTCTAAATAAAAAAGTAAGATAACGATCTAATATCATGATAGGAAAAGAACAACACCAAAAGAGATGGCCATGTAATGATCAAAATGGACCTTTATCATCTATGGTTAATTAATATTCCAAAGTCCAAACTCGAAACCATCTCCTCCATATATAGCAATTTATTTCCCTAACCCATTAAAATACAAAAGAAACATCATCATCAAAAACAAAAAAAAAAACAAAAGAAACATCATCAATAATATTATCAACTAAAAAAGGAAGAAAAATTCGTGACCCAAAATAAGAGAGAGAGAGAGACCAAAAGTAGAAGCGTGGCTTACTCCAACTGACACCTACAAAAGTGCAGCGATGGGTGGGAGATTGGTCAAGAACCATTTATCTTATATGTGGATTTTGTCCGAACTATCGGTAGTTACCATGTTCCACCATATTTTACAGTGAGAGTAAGATCAGTGAACAATTGATCATATTTGTTTTGTTCTTGCTTGAACTTTTTTCATCTATGGTGTTTTTGCTTATTTTAATTTTCTTAAAAGATTTTAAATATATGGATATGCAAGCACAGCTGGGAAAATGCCATCTATGTCGCCTTTGCTTATTTTAAAATAATATATATAAGATTTTAAAAGGTGTTATAAGTTGTTTTATAAAACTATCTAAAACCATGCAACAACAGTAAGTTTTATTAATGGTCTTCAAATTAGTTTTTACAAAAAAATTATAAAACCTTAATTTTTTTTTTTTAGACCTTAAGTTGTTTCTACATAATATGCTCATAAATCAACTTGTACATATAGATTAGGAAACTCAATAATTTAATTAGATGAATAATGTACACTATATATAGTGTTTACAAGAATAGTTAATTTACAATGGGGAATTACTAAAACTAGACCCAAAATTGAGTTAGAATGCAAAACTAGACCCCAAATTGGAGCAAATGCAAAATTAGACATTTGGGGTATGGAAATTACATTAATCCCTTTATTTGCAAACAAAAAAACAGAAACCAAAATTACAATTCTAACTTCCGCGCGACGTAAATTTCTTGAACGAAGTCTCACAGTAGACTTCGTTCATTACATCCATGAAGTTTGAACCGTAATTAAACTTTAGATTTAAATTAGGAAAATAATAAAAAATATTTTAAATGCAATTTCTTCTAAAGAAAATAAGATTATCTAAAATATGAACTTTATAAATTAAAATTTCCGAAACTTTCATAAATTTTAAGCATGTAACGTTGATTATGTTCTAAAATACCATAAACAGTCGCAGACTTTGACCATGAAGTCTGGAACCGTAATTAAATGTGAAATTTTAATTAAAAAAAATGAAAAAAAAATATTTCGATCAAAATTTTTGAAAGATAAATTATTTTAATTCAAATCGAATACGTTTAAAAATAAAATTTCATAAAACTAAGCCATTTGATGTAAACCATGTGAGGCAGATAGGTTAGAGGTTGCCAATGGGTAAGAATCTATGCATATATCTTTAGGGTTAGACTTAGTTTGATATATTTTTGATATAAAATAGAGATCTTTCGTATAGTTGTTAGATTTTGAATATATTATACTATTTTGATGTCAAATGTTAGTATTTGCAAACAAAAAGTGAAAAAAACATTCGAATTTTAGAGTTTAGGGCTTACAGACTTCTCGAGTCTCAGGTGAAGTCTCACGGTAGACTTCGCGTGTGAAGTCTGTATGATTTTGTTATCGTAGATTCAAATAAACCCAAAATTTTGACCGAAAGTTTTCGCGAAAATTTTTGGAAACTGAATTAGGTTAAACTTTACATTTACTAAACAAGATAAAACTGAAATTGCAATAGTTTAATCAGGGTAAAAAAAAACTAAAAAATCTCCATCGCTCTTTTTCTCCTCCGAATCACCAAAAGTCGTCGGAAATCTCTAAACGCCGACACTCTTTCTCCTCTTTCGCCGTAAGTTATCGATATTCTTCCTCTCTGCGGAAAAACCCCAAACTCTAATCCCATCTTTTATTTGATTCGCAGATCTGGGAATCGCAACCGTCTATTCATATCTTCAAAGCTATTATGTTTCTGTCTTTGCATATCAGATGAGTAGCAGGCGGTCGGTGAAGAGAGCATTAATTCTAGATGACGATAAAGATGAAGATGAAGATCCAGATGAAGATGAAGATCCATATGAAGATGAAGATCCAGATGAAGATGAAGAAGAAGAATCAGATGAAACTCACACTTATTAACCCAGACCCTGAGATGCACGAAAAGATTGTGTTTTGTTGTCTAAGAGGACGAGGGTTGATTGGAACTCGGGTGGAAAGTTTTATCTTGAGTCAAATGGTGACTTGAGCAATGCCTTTCATCTTTTCACCATTTGACTCAAGATAAAACTTTTCACCCGAGTTCCAATCAACCCGCGTCCTCTTAGACAACAAAACACAATCTTTTCGTGCATTATCGTACTCCTTCTTCACCAGGTCGACAAAATTTTGCATTAACATCTCAGGGTCTGGGTTAGTAAGTGTTGGTTTCATCTTCATCTTCTTCTTCATCTTCATTGGGATCTTCATCTTCATCTTAGACAACAAAACACAATCTTTTAGTGCCGGAGGATCAAAGATCACCTGACCCTTTGGATTTCTATGAACCTTTAATTTATTTATTTTTAATTTCTTTTGAAATGGATTGGAACTTTATTTCTTTAGTTTTATGTTAATTATCGTTAATTTCTCTTATTATGTTAATTATCTTTCGGAACCTTTGAGTTCTTATTATGTTAATTATCTTTAATTTCTCTTATTATGTTAATTATCTTTCGGAACCTTGATTTTGTAAATCAAATATAAAGTTCGAAAACCGCAAAAATACAAAAAGAACTGGTCATACAAAACACCTAGAGACTTCTAAAAGTAGACTTCATGAGTAGACTTCACCAAGAGACTTCGTATTCATACAGAACACCCAATTAGAGACTTTTTCAGGAGACTTCCAGCACAGACTTCTTTGTAGACTTCCAGCACAGACTTCACCTAGAGACTTTGTTATCGTAGACTTCTTTGTAGAAGTCTGAAGCGACTGTTAATGGTTTTCTAGAACATAATCAACCTTAATTTTATGAAAGTTTTTGAAATTTTAATTTATAAAGTTCATATTTGGGATAATCTTATTTTCTTTAAAAGAAGTTGCATTGAGATTATTTTTTATTATTTTACTAATTTAAATCTAAGGTTTAATTACGGTTCAGACTTCGACCATGAAGTCTGAAACCGTAATTAATTGTGAAATTTTAATAAAAAATGATAAAAAAAATATTTCGACCAAAATTTTTGGAAGATAAATTATTTTAAATCAAATCGAATAGGTTTAAAAAAAAA
>SMJT01000066.1:0-49016 GCA_004349715.1 Crucihimalaya himalaica
AGATCACAATAAGTTAATGTTAAGCAGAAGATCATTTTATTTTACTAAGAAATAAAATGTTCAACTAACCGTCCTTTTAAACGTCTTTTCTAGTTGGATGATCTCGTCATCATATGATACTCGTCCAACGCCTTTCCAATTAGAGCATCGAGGAGCAGCTGTAAATTCTGTAGTAATCTTCTTTCCCAAAAATTCTCCAATTACCAGAATTACTTCCATAGCCCAGATTTGAAACTCATGAAAAACCATCCAAACCATAGCCTTTGACTTTAGTCAAATCTTTTCTTTTCTTTACGATAGACTTAACTATACTCTTAAAAGCTTTAAGACCCCAAGGGTAATTCCGAACCTTTTCAAGATCCATCACCAACTTGATGTATTTGAGCGGGATATATTTCTTCTCATCCTTGGCCTTTATTAAACCAACTATCACACAAATATAAATCAATTGTATTCTATCCACCTGTTCCCAAGTAGCAGCTTCAACTAGGTGCACCTTTGATATATCATGGTTTTTACCCATTTTTAGCCTTGATATAGGTCTTGTTTCCATAGTCCCTCTAGTGTTTTTGTAGTCTTTTTGAGTCCTTTAAGGTTTTAGCACGTCTGGAGCATTTTGGTATCCTTTGAATAATTTCACAACGTTGGATTGAGCACAAACTTGGATACAAGACAGATCGTTGGATTATCTTTCATTTGGAAGTGGTTTGAGGCCATTCAAACGGTGCGATCAAAAGTTATGCTAGTTTTCGTGAAGACAGTCCAGTCTGACGAGCTCAGAGTCCTGGTATCGACCGACACCCACCCAGTATTGATCGACACCGACTGCAGGAAAAGAAAACACGCGCTTTTACAATTTTGAAGAGTATGCAACTTGGCCCATAAGATTCTATTATTTACAATTAAGCCCAGAACGTGTTTTAGCATTATATTTAGGGTTTTTAGCCACTTTGAGAAGGAGCTTTGATCATTATTCTGAATACTTTGAGAGAGATTGGTTCCGATTTTTTGTGGGAGACAATTCTGAACACTTGTTTACTCTTGATTTCTTCTATGCAATTCTATTCAAATATGATTTATGTTTCATTGATCATGTCTGAGTAGATTCCTTGTTAGGTTTAGGGTTATTCAAAGGTGTTTGATGAATTGTTAGGTTGATCTGAATTGATATGAGAGATTCAATAGAGTTCTTCATCTAGACTTGTGATTACTGCTGATTCTAGCTTCATGACCTAGAATCTGATCTTAGGTTGTTTGATTGGCACGAAAGTGTGATTGATTACCTAAACTAGTGTTAGATGAGCAAAAGACCTATTCGCAAAGAAATTTGGTTTTTGGATTTTGTGAACAATTGACCCTGATCATTAATAGCTTGGTTTTGAATTCATAGGATTTGCCAAAAGAAATTTTGGAATTCTAGGTTTAGACATAGTTAATATTCTAAGTTAAGAAAAGTGCTTAAATATCCCCCTGACATTCTATTTGATGCTGGCAATTCTGATTTACCGGAGAATTTCCGCTAGGCTTAGCAGCTTCCCCTCCATTGATTTTAACAACCCGTCAATTTTAATCGTTTACTAATTGCTGGTTTTTTAATTACATTTATTTTACTTAGGGCTTAAATTCGAATTCTTATTCTATTGATGAATTTCTTGAATCTTTGTGGTTCGACCCCTAACATACTGCAGCTACTGCTTTTTAGTACTTTTAGGGTATTAATTTGAGGCATATCAAATTTGGCGGCCGTTGCCGGGAACTCTTATTTCACGCATTAGAATTTTAGATTAGAGTTTCGACTAAGTTCGTCGGTTATCGATCGATACCACAGCTGGTATCGGTCGATAATCGTCGTATTTTTTTTTTTTTTTGTACTTACGTGTTTTTGACTCTTGTGTTTCAGGAAAGCAGAAGGAGCCAGCAGAGAATGAACAACCCATTTGGTTCTAGTTCGTGATGAGGCTGGTGCTTACAGAAAGACTTAGAGGGTCGTTTGTGCAATAAGAGGGGACAAAGACTTGATGGAGATGGAAACATCAATTGTCCTCCAGCTGTTGTAATGTGGTTAATCCTTGCTAAAGGCGATTGGTGAGTACACAACAGGCCTGATCAGTTCTAATGGCCAATCGAGCAGCGATTCGTGTTACTCATCCTGCGTTTTTAGAAAGAATGACTTTGAGCTGAAACCTGCATACTCACTTTGTGGTCAGCAGTCTTTTTCATGGGTCTCCTCAATGAAACACCATATGGATCACAATTGAGAGGTTTGAGGACTTGGTCACTAGTCATCAAGTACAATGGAGTGTCCTATGAATTTCCTCTTACTGTAAGCTTTTTCCCATACTCTTTGTGGGGATGCAGCTTACTGGCTGAAGCAGTTGCCACTCTGGGATCGCTGAAGCACTGGGAAGTAGACGAAGACGCATTTCTGAACAAACTTATTACGACGTGCGAGATCCGAAGGAAGTTGAGGAAATCAAGATCTCCCAGTTTTAATCAAGGTGTGACTGAGGCGTTAAAGGCTGCTTGGGTTGAGATTCAAGATCTTAATCAAGAGAGATTGTCCGCATCAACGGGTTCACACAGGTTCAGGTTGCCTGGGTAATTTTTCTTCCGAGGGATCGATTGGAGTATCAATGGCTATAGATGCCGCTAGCAATGGTAATTTCAACACGAGATATCCCGAGGATGCTTATGTCCTGATTGGAGAAACTTGTGCGGTCTAAGCAATAGCACCAAAGAATGCAGACTTTGAGCGGAAGAAGCTGGCTGAGAATTTGGATGGATCGCAGATTGCTGAGGTCAAGCCAAGCTGGATCAAAAGTCACAATCTCCTAATGGGTAAGAACGAAGAAGGCTGTACACTTTGCTAATGAGGTCAAAGAATTTTGAAAAAAGATGAAGTTGGAAGCCGTTAACTTACATTGGTGGTGCTGGTTTTCAAGGGTCAGAGAATTTCAATACCGAGGCAGAACAAACAAACAAGTGGTTTGGAACAAATCAGTATCTACAGAAACCAATGCAGGCAATGCCTACGGGAGTTCATTCTTAGCCAAAAACTCCGCCGCCTAAGACTCCAGGAGAGTAGGTTGAAATCGAATGCTTGAACAGATCCTTGAGGGACCCAGCAGAAAAGAATGACTGTGATTTTTAAATGGGAAGATGGACGCCAATGTACACCGATCTGAAATGGAAAGATTGAAAGCTCTTAGCATTCATTCAAGAAGATGCTGGAAACTCAAATATGCTCAAACATCAAGCAGCGTCAGGGAAAGATGGTTTCAATCACAGCTGAACTACGTCAAATGCAATCACCAAAACGCAGAGGTGATTTTGAACCTTTACGTCAGTGTCGACTGACACCCAACCCAGGTGTCGACTGACACCAACCCAGTGTCGACTGATACAACCCAGTGTCGACCGACACCAACCCTGTGTCTGACCGACACAACCCAGTGTCGAACCCGACACCAACACCAGTGTCGACCGACACAACCAGGTCGACCGACAACCAAACCCAGTGTCGACCGACACCAAACTCAGTATCGACGCGACACCCACTAGCAGTGTCGACCAACACCAAACCTGCAGAAACGACACAGATGAGCAGTATCGATCGAGCACCAAGTCTTGTGTCGATTCGACATCCATGTCTCTGCCCCGCGCAGACGACCTGAAAATTTTAAAAACGACCAAGGATTTGTTGAAGAGAACGTGTCTAGCCTAAAATTGCCCATATTCCTTTGGCAACCAAGACATCTTCAAAAAACCCATCACTGCAGAGAAGTTGCTTTGCCTTTTGAGAAGATGGTGAGGAATGTTCCTAAATAACATTTCAATTTGAATAAGCTGTGGAAACCGCCCCCTGTTGGTTAATTCCCAATTTGCAGAGAGACTGGAGGAAGAGATTAAGGGCATTGTTCCTTCAAAGCAAGGAAGGCAAACCACTCTAATGAAAGCAGTTTGCTAAAAAGGAAGAACCCACAGGAAAATTTTCAGTTTCCATGCTCTATTCTTTGGAGTTGAATTCAAAAGAGTCTCTCGTTTGACCTCAAGGGTCTAGCGTCAATGTCATCTCAAGGGCAATTGCCCAAGAGCAGATTTGGCAAGCTGATATCGATCTCCTAAGACACCCTCTTTAGATTCCTGCGAACCTCTTACCACCATCGCTCCCATACGCGGCTACAATCCCATGATTTGTTCGTTAAAGTAAAGATTGTCTGCGTTCCTACTAATTTTTCAGGTTCGTGGAAATGAGCTGCTTGAGATCTAGTACACCTTGATTCTTCGGAAGACCGTGTTTATGGCTACAGCTGGCTGCGATTATGGAATACACTCAGATATGGAGAATCTCGTTCTCATACACATTGACAGAAAGGTCTCCTCAAAAGCCATTCCCTACTGCAGGAGCTCACCACACATGTCTCTCCATCACTGTTGCCTTCACCAGAGAGACGTTGGTGATTTGATCTGTTGGACTGAGCGCTTTATGATGAGCAACATCATAGACTTTTAGATAGGCCGCTTCTATCATCACCAAGAAAAGACATCAAACAGCAAGGCAAAAAAAGAAGGCTGAAGAACAAAGAGAATCGAGCTAGTGCACCCATGTAGACTCTTATCCACCTCAAAAGTGTGATGGAGATATGATTGAAATATAAGGGAAGTGCCACAGGGAACCTCAAAACCCATTCTCTAAGGTTAGAGTTTATCCCTCCCTTCAGGCCTGAAAGAGAAAGATAAGGATGTTGTTGCCGAGGGTATGTTGAGCAGAACTCTTAAAGCTGGAAATGTCTGGTTGTTGGAGCTGACTTCGGCGTTAGTCTCGACCCGATCTTCTGACTGATAGCTGGGAGCCCCGACACGGTTCAAGCTAATGACATTAAACAAGCGCTTAGCTGGCGAGGCAACCCACTGTAAGTCGTGCTACATAAAGTTTTAAAAATTTCTTGATTTTTTTTTTGTGGGTTTTGTTGTTTCAACGTGAAGCAGGTTCAGATGAGCCTGTAATCGATGCGATTACCCACGCTAGTGTCGATCGACACACACTGAATTATTAATAAAAAAAAAATGTGAGGGTGACATCATGGAGATGAGTTTCTCTTACGAAGAGGTTCTGTCGACTCAGCCTGGTATATCGATCGGATACCATTGCTGTGTGTCGGTCGACGCTCCCTCCACATATCGGGTACAACTTCTTTGACATTCCTTTTCCACTTAGTTCTTTTAATTTTTTTAACTGACGTAGGCTTAATAACACTGGGGACAGTATTGTTTAAAGTGCGGGGAGGTAGTTGCTGACATTGTGCTTGTTTTTCTCTTAGAGTCAGTGTGTTTTTGTGTCAAAGTTGTTTTTATCGAGTCAAACCTGTTGGAGATTATGCATCTTTTTCTTGGATCTATTGTGTTGATTTTGCTTCTGAGTGACCGTTGTTTCAGAAACAGTTTTAGTTTGGACTAATGAAAAATCCAAAGGTTGACCAGCTAACTAGAAGTCACTCATGTTTCCAGCAAAATCCAGGTAAGCCTGAGCCAAATTTTGCACTTCATCGTTGGGAGTAGTGTTATAGAGCTTGATTCATCATTCATATCTGACAAAGGAACCCTTGTGTTTGAAAATAATGGTTATACTTCTCCCTTGACACACGTTGGTAAATAAGATGCATAAAAGATGAGATGATTTCCGCCGAGTAAGAGGGGATAGAACATTTCCCCGGGACCCCATTATTCGTCTAAAGCCTTTGATACATTGAGAGGGGAGAAACGGGGGATTCGGTGGCAAACATCATCAATACTCGCGTCTCAAAACCTTGATTTGTATATGTGAAGCTAAAAAAATAAAAAATAAAAATAAAAATAAGAGAACATAAAAGAGATAAGTCTTGCGGGAGAGAAAAATAATACCGAAAGTGTGTAATTTGGGTGGTTCTTTTGTCATTATATCGTTATGAGGAAGAGTCTAGAAGGTTCTTGAAACATTGGCTGCAGTGATGAAGCTGGCGATGAGGTTTGGTTGGATGATGTTGTGAGATAATGTGTGGATCTGGGAAGCTGCGATTGTCTACGGAGAAGTAACATGGTGGTTAGATCTGAAACTGATTAGGTGATATCTGAAAAGCTTGAAAAGGGTTATTGCGATGTTTCAAGAAGCAGGTTGAGTCATCAGTGTTTTCAAACCTCTTTCTCTAGTTTGGTTTTATGTTTGCTTGAGGGCAAGCAAAGGCTAAGTCTGGGGAGTTGATATATCATGGTTTTTACCCGTTTTTAGCCATGATATAGGTCTTGTTTTCCAGAGTCTTTCTAGTAATTTTGTAGTCTTTTTGAGTCCTTTCAGGTTTTTAGCACGTCTGGAGCATTTTGGCATCTTTTTGAATTAATTTCACACGACGTTGGATTGAGCTCAAATTTGGATAAAAGACAGATCTTTGGATTAGCTTTTCATTTGAGAGTGGTTTGAGGTCATTCTAACGGTTGCGATCAAAGTTATACCAGTTTTCGTGAAGACAGTCCAGTTGACGAGCACAGAGTCCTGGTATCGACCGACACCCACCCAGTATCGATCGACACTGACTGCAGGAAAAGAAAACACGCGATTTTTACAAGTTTAAAGAGTCTGCAACTTGGCCCAGAAGATTCTATTATTTCAATTAAGCTCAGAACGTGTTTAGCATCTATATTTAGGGTTTTAGCCACTTTGAGAAGGAAAGCTTTTTATCATTATTCTGAAATACTTGAGAGAGATTGGTTCCGGTTTTTGTGGGAGACAATTCTGAACTCTTGTTTACCTTGATTTATTCTATGCAATTCTATTCAAATATGATTTCTGTTCATTGATCATGTCTGAGTAATTCCTTGTTAGTTTAGGGTTATTCAAAGGTGTTTGATGGATTGTTAGGTTGAATCTGAAATTGATAGGAGAGATTCAAATAGAGTTATTCATCTAGACTTGTGATTACTGTTGATTCTAGCTTCAATGACCTAGAATCTGATCTTAGGTTGTTTTGATTGGGACGAAGTGTGATTGATTACGCTAAACTAGTGTTTAGATGAGCCAAAAGACCTAATCGCAAAGAAATTTGGTTTTAGAATTTTGTGAACAATTGAACCTGATCATTAATGCTTGTTTGAATTCATAGGATTTGCAAAGAAATTTTGAAATTCTAGGTTTAGACATAGAATAATCTTCGCAGCGACGGTTGGTTTGATTTACCATTTGTGTTTCAAGTTAAGAACAGTGCTTAATATCCTCCTGACATTCTATGTTGATCTGCAATTCTGATTTACCGGAGAATTTTCTAGGCCTTAGCGCTTTCCTCCATTGATTTTACAACCCGTCTTTAATCGTTTACTATTGCTGTTTTTAATTACATTTATTTTACTTAGCTTAATTTCGAATTCTATATTCTATTGAGTGATTTCTTGAGTCTTTGTGGTTCGACCCCTAATATACTGCAGCTACTGCTTTAGTACTTTTAGGGTATTATATTTGAGCATATCAACCTTCATCAATCTCTTTATTGCAAATTTTTTTCCTTTCTCTTCAGCAACTTACTCCAAAACCCATTATCATCTTCCCATTTCTCTCTAAATCAAATAACATCCATCTTGGATTTTGAAGCCAGTAACCCGCGCCAGAACTCCTGTAGAGAAAATCTGAGTGGCTTATTTCCCCAAACAAACCAAACCTCATGTTTTTTCTTTGTTACCAACTGCTTACACATCATGCTGTGTATCAACCGAGCCGAAAAACCAAGACCATTTTCATGTATTGCAAATACATGTGCAAAGACAGAATCACTCTTTACTTTCTCGTATTCACTTGGCAATGCTTCCTTGATTTTGTCCAATATAGACATTCGGCATGTATTGTTTATCTTGTCCACTTCTAGCTCACTTCCATATTTGAAAAGGCGTTTTGGATACGCCTTTTCCATGCCTACACAAAACATTTAAACAACAAAGTATGTTAGTATGATCTATCCTCATTCAATATATTAAGCATGTACACAATGTTTAAAAGAGGAAAATTAACACAGTTTTGAGCTAATAGATCATTAATGCATATATCAACATTCGAATTTCCAAATAAAATATGTATACCGTATATGCCACAACTATAAATCACAAGTTAATATGTGGTATCATTCGAATTATAAATTTTTAGCAAGGTGTTAAAAATGGTTTAACTACATGATTTTTCCTTAACAGCAGAGAAGTAAAACAAAAAACATGTTAGATATAGCATAATCACGAAGAAGGCAAACCAAACAAACAAACAAAACAAATTACCCTGCACCTGAATTAGATATAGCATAATTAACCATCAAACATCCTCAAACAAGTAGTCAATGTTTATGGGGAATCGATTGTTAGTTAGCTGTCCAATTGAAAGCAGTCAAGAGGCGAAGAAGTAAGAAAACTCATACAAACAAATTACCCAGCACCAAACAAATTACCAAACAACTTCAAGACAATCTGATAGATCCCAAAGAGAGGTTGAATAATCACGCAGAAGGCAAACCAAACAAACAAACAAACATACAAATTACCCAGCACCTGAATTAGATATAGCATAATTAACCATCAAACATCCTCAAACAAGTAGTCAAATGTCTATGGGGAATCGATTGTTAATTAGTTGTCCAATTGAAAGCAGTCCAGAGGCAAAGAAGCAAGAAAACCCAGTATCAAAGATTCATTCAAACTACTATCCAGAGGCGAAGAAGCAAGAAAACTCCAGCGCTAACTAGCTCATCTCTATGACTATTAGCGGTTCCTAGCAGGCATGGGAGAAGAGCAGGAAGAGAAAGAAAAAAGAGACAAAGATAGACTACATAGGAGCGATAGCGAAGCAAATGTCGAGAAAGTCCAACCTCTTAGAAACTGACACGAGATTAAAAATTAGGAAGGCAATCGAGCAGATGTCGAAGTCCGCCGGTGGAGTAAGCGAAGAAGAAGAGGGATATCGAGAAAAAAGTCTCAGGCGACGGTGAGAGGAAAAGAGGAATAGATTTTTATTTTAAATTTTTTAATGTGATTTCATAATCAATTTTTAAAAATAAAAGGAAATACTCTATATCAATTAGAGGCTTTACAATATGATTGAAAATTTGAAAACGTTTTTTATAATTTTGAAGTCAAGGGTATAATAGAGTTTTCATTAATATAAAACCTATTTGACCAAACTACACAAAATATATCATATATGGACAAATTGATCTAAAAAGATCCTTTTTCAAATTGTTTCTTAATTTATTTATGTTAATTATCCTTAATTACTCTTATATAAATAAAGAAGTTTTAGACTTTATCTTCGTAAAAATACAAAAATAACTGGTCATACAATGAAAACCGCAATACTCGATAGATTAGAACCGCAAAAATACAAAAAATTTTAGACAGCAAAAGTATAAAAAGCATAATTATATAAGTAAAAAATTTGTAAACTTCATCTTCGTACAAAACCCTAATTTTAGACATCAATGGAAGACTTCATCCACAGACTTCCACAGGAGACTTCATCTGCATCCTGAACATCTAGTTATAGACTTCTACGGGAGACTTCAAATACAGACTTCTTCTGGAGACTTTGTATGCGTCCTGAATTGACTTCTATGGGAGACTTCAAGAGCAAACTTCTACTTTCCTTCACCCTTGAAACTATACGTAACAACAACAAAAAAAAACAGAGTCCCCTTAAAAACAGAGTCCCCTCACAAACAGAGTCCCCTCAAAAACAGAGCCCCCTCAAAACAATGATTTTAACTTACACAGTTAGCGCGAGTATGTTCAGATTGCCTGCATTTTGAACAACTATATTGCTTGTGAGCCTTCCGCGGTTTTGGCGTAGTCTTTCTGGCGATTTCAAGCCACGTTTGCCACCTTGACTTCTTCTGCCTTCCAGGAGGACGCCGGATGAGTGGAGGGAAAACTTTGGCAAACTCAGGCTCTTTGATATCAACGGTTTTGGGGAAAATGTTTCCTGCATACGTCGAATACAAATATTCCTTTGTGTATGACGAGCATACGAGGGCGGCAACATCCATTTTAAGCTCAGGAGCAGCATTAATAGCATGCGAGCAAGGTATTTTCTCAACATCATACACTCCACATCCACATGTTCGATGTTGGAAATCAACGATACAATCTCTATGTCCTCCCGTCACATTAAATCGCCAATCGTCTATGCGTTCGACAGTCATCTGGTCAACATAATGCTGACGAATTGTTAGCAAATATTCAACTCCCTTTCTATGTTTGGTTGTGAGACTAATAGCGTATTCTCGCCTTTTAAAAAACCATCTTCCTAGCTTCTCTCGTATGAATTCCAAAAGAAAGGGTATGGGAAATCTTTGAGCTGGATTAAGTGCAGAGTTTATCGATTCAGCAATGTTGCTCGTTTGTATGTTGTATCGTTCTCCTGGAAAGTGAACGCGGGCCCACAGTTTCACATCTGCGTCCTCTAAGTAAGTTGCAAGATCGGGCTTCGTCTCACGTAAAGCGTACATGTATCTGTTAAAATCATAATGCGTATATGCATACGCAGCCCCTCTCACCAAGTACATAAGTTGCTTTTCCTAGTACTTCGTGATTATGTTATTCTGTAGGTGATAATAAAATATCCCTCTTGTTGCCCATGGCATAATAGTTTCAATGGCATTCTTAATTGAGGCGTGCCTGTCGGACACTATGACCAAAGGAAATTGATCGGAGACACATCCACTCAACTTGGTAAAAAACCATTGCCATGATTCATCATTTATAGAGTCTACAATAGCAAAAGCTAACGGGAATATTTGGAAATTCTCATCCTGGCCGCAAGCCACTAGCATAACTCCACCATACTTCCCAGGTAAATGACACTCATCCACCACCATAACTCTTCTCATAAACTGAAAACCGGTAATAGAGGCTCCAAGAGCCATAAACAGATATTTGAATCTGTTTTGATCATCAACCACAAGATCAGTGACAGTTCTGGGATTGGCTAGCCCGATGTGATAGAGATAAGACGGCAGCTGCTTATATCCATTTTCCGCTGTTCCCCTCACCAAGTGTTGTGCAAATATTAAAGCTCTATAGGAAGTGGTATAATTCATCTGCATTACTGCATACCATATTTATTCTTCATTGCAGATCTAATCATATTCGGCGTTACTCTATCGATTGTTCCCCATTCATCATAAAACAGTTTAGCAATATATCTCGGAACATGACGTTTGCGCTGAGAAATTCGGTCTGCCACATTGCAAGTATGATCTTTTTTGTACAAAGTAACCCAAAACATTTTTGGTTCGTTTTTCACAGCCACTCTAATCCTCCAATTGCATCCTTTCACACTGCAGATGGCTACAAACAACTTTTGTGTAGACTTATGCACTTTGAACGTGAATTTCGACATTATAGCCGTCAACCGCAGCTCGGATACAAGCGCATCCTTTGTAGGAAAACTCGCAGTCGTATAGATACCGTCTGACCATGTCATGTTGGATCTTAGGCCTTCACCAACAAAGCCACCTTTTGCAACAAGACACGTATTATCATCATCATCATTTTCACTACCATCCTCATCCTTAACTTTCCCATACACATGATAATCCTCAAGGTATTCGTCTGTAACCTCACCAGCATGAGATTCTTCCGCATCATCATCATCACCATCGTCGTTGACGTTAACCTCACCACCATCATATATATCCATATCTTCGTCTTCAAACTCTTCTACATCCTCAAGGTCTTTGTCAACACTTTCACCAGCAACCTCATTGCCACTAGCCATACCAAAACGACTCGAGACGCAAAGGCGTACAGCATGCGTTTTACATAACTCAACCAAGGACCGCACTTGTCTATCATTTGAGACATGCATAGGTGGTGTAGGACAATCCGTGTCCGTTAGTTGGCAAAACATTGAATTCAGCAACGAGTAAGTACTTGAGATGAGTCGTTCTTTGTCTCGCAGTCTCAATAGTCTTGCTTATTTGTATGTCTTCATAGGGCATTTCTTTGTCTCATGTAGTTCACGGTGTGTTACATTTTAGAATCATCTTCCAGCATTAGAGAATTTCTCCCAATCCTTTTGGGATGATCACACCTCAAAATGCCACTTACAGTCTCTCATCACCCATTCTCCATAGACAGGCAGGTACATGAACCATTTTCTGAAAAACATTTGAAACAAACACAAATGCAAAACTAGTCCTGGGCATTCGGTTTTTCGGGTGTACATTCGTTTCGGTGTATTCAGTTTTCTAGTTTTTGGTTTTCAATTTTGCCTAACCATATAGAAACGAACTAATTTCGGTTCGGTTCGGTTTAGGTGTTCGGGTGAAATCGGTTTGCGAAAATCTCAACCGATGAATAAAAAACGAAAGAAAACCGAAATAAACCGAAAAAACCGAAAAAAAACCAAAAAAACCAAAAAAAAAGAAAGAAATCCAAATAAGTTGAAATAAACCAAAATAAAAACCGAAATAAACCGAAAAAACCGAAAGAAAATCCAAATAATTTAAATAACCAAAGAATAAAACGAAAACTAACCAGACAAAACGCGAACCCTATTATTACTACTAGTTTTTTTTTTTGGTTTTTTCGGTTTTCGGTTATTAAACCGAAACTACCGAAACCCGAGAATATTTAAAATCACAACCGAACGGTTAATTTCACATAACGAACCCGAACCGAATGACTTTTTCAGTTCGTTCGGTTCGGGTTTCGGTTAAGGTTTTTTGCCCAGGGCTATGCAAACTGTTAGTATGTTTGATAGTAGACTTTAAAGGTGAAGTCTGTTGAAAAAATAATTATCAGAAATTCATAAAATCGATTTAGATAGAATATAAGACATTGAGATGTGAATTCATACATAAACAACAACAATTAACTAATTACAACATGTAAAAAATTTAAAATCTCAAAAAATGCAAATTATATATGATACAAATCCACTTTTTAAAAAGATAGTGCAAGAGACTTCTCGAACGAAGTCTACGCACATACATCTCTGTGGAGTCTAAATTTATAACCTAAACACCTAATAAGTTAAAAAAAATATATATAAAAATAATTATGCGATTAAAATAGTTCAAATTTCTAAAACATCATAGCCATACGTAACAATACAGTTAGTACAAGAAAAAAACTAATTACAAATAGGCTAAAATTGCATTTTTACTGAAATTATCATTTGGAAACTCACAGACGAAGTCTCTTAGTAGACTTCTTCGATGAAGTCTGCTTTGCTATCTGAAGCAGACTTCACCGTGAAATCTAAATTTATACCTAAACACCTAATAAGTTAAGAAAAAATATATAAAAATAATTATGTCGATTAAAATAGTTCAAATTTCTAAAACATCAAAGCATACGTAACACACATGTTAGGACAAGAAAAAAAAACTAATTACAAATAGGCTAAAATTATCATTAGAGACTTCACAGGTGAAGTCTTTAGTAAGATTTCTTCGATGAAGTCTGCTTTGCTATCTGAAGCAGACTTCGCCCGTGAAGTCTGAAGCACGCGGTCTAATTTTGCAATTGACCAGATTTTACTTTTGAGCAGACTTCACAGGCGAAGTCTGCTACACAAGGAGACTTCGTCAGAGATAAGTCTATACCAGTTTGGGTGCTAGTTTGCAATTGACCACAGTTTTGACTTTTTTAGTAGACTTCATCTAGGAAGTCTTTTTGGTATAGACTGTGCCTGTGAAGTCTATTACGTAATTAGACTTCCTCGATAGTCTTTTTGCCTTCAGAGACTTCTTCGGCGAAGTCTACCCATAAAGTAGGGTATAGTTTTGCAATTTACCGGAGTTTGACTTTTACATGAGACTTCGTCTGAGAATCTATGTAGAAAAAGGGTTACTTTTGCAATCGACCAAAAAAAATTATTTTTTAAATTCCATAGTTTACCCGATGGTTGTAGACTTCATACGAGAAGTCTACCAATAGTCAATGTTTCGGAATTTTGGTCAAATGCAAAACTAACCCCTTTTTCACGCAGACTTCTCAGATGAAGTCTCGATAAAAAGTCTTCATTCCGGTCAATTGTAAAACTAACCGCCTTTTTCGCAGACTTCACAGGAGAAGTCTTTGTACAAAGTCAGACTTAACGGTCAATTGCAAAACTAGACCCCTTGTAACCAGACTTTGACGGTGCAGTCTAAACACCGTTTTTTGTTTTCAAAGGAGAACTTCACACTTCATCGTGGTTCAATCGTGAAGTCTGAAACCCAAAAAGTCAATTGCAAAACTAACCCCCAGTTGACTATTGAGACTTCACCCATGAAGTCTGCCTTCTGGAAAATCAGAGAAAATGAAGCAAAAATTACCAAGATTCGGTTTAAGCTTGTGTTTAGCTTCTTAAACGGCCAAAAACTGATCACGCCAACAGTACCCAAGCAACCCAAGCGTTATTATGATTGAATCTTAGTAAATCGCAAGATATATGGATGGTAAATATTGAAAACGATATTATAGAGTTAAATGGTTGAAATGAAAGAGGAGAACAACAAAAATGGAGCTTTTAACTCAGTTTTAAAGCATTAACATCACTTAATTCGGTTGTTTGAAGCATTGAGAGCTCAAATTTGTTTGGTAAGTGTGATTGGGAACTATTGAAGATGATGGCATTTTCGTTATTACGTGAGAATCTTTGGGTTATTGTTTTTCAAACCCAGGTACCAGACTTCACAGGAGAAGTCTGCGCTAGGTATTTTTGTGAAAAAAGAAGCTGGGAATGGTATTTTAAGGCATTTTGAAAAAAAAAGGAAGAAGGGTCTAGTTTTGGAATTGACTTCAAATAAGGTCTAGTTTTGGAATTGACTTCAAATAAGGGTCTAGTTTAGCAAGAAGCCCAAGAAACATATACAAAAACAATAATTTCTCTTAATTACACATTTAAAATCAATTAATAAAGTTTGACAATAACTTAACCCAATAACACATTTGAAAGAAAATCAAACAACATAATTAATTGTAATTTTTTAACATGTATTTTTTCAATATTACTCTATAATACCACTTAATATTCACATTCTTAAAAAAACATATATAAAAACAATATTTTTTTTATGAATTGACCATAACTTAACTCATTAATAAAATTTGCAATAATTAACCAAATAAATCACTAATCCAATCAAAGAGGTATAACCAAATGTTTTCTTGTTTCTGCTTGTAGAGTATGAAGAGGAAAAAGAAGGATCAACGGAGTCTTCTGACTTCTCTCGCAAACTCGAGCAAGGTTAGGATATCACCTTCCCTCACCGGTCCTTTAACATTCCTCATGTTATAACAAGATATTTTAACAAGATATACAAGATATTTCAGTTTGTTTTTCTTTTCATGTTGATTTCTTCTTCTATATAAGTGATATAGTTTTGAGAATATAACTCCTAACGAATGTAAAATCACTATTACAATGCAAATTTAAATTATTTTTCATTTTAAGGTTTATTTTCTTTTCTGATTTTGTTGGAGCATATAATACCTCACTAATGTAAAATCATTTCTTTATAATGCTATATATATATATATATATATATATATATATATATCCGATTTTATTTTTTTTAGGTTGATTTCCTCTTCTATATAACTGATGTAGTTGGGAGCATCGAATCAATGACGATTAACCACATACTGACACATGTCACCATTCATTTTAACTTTTCTCTATTTTACCTTTTAATATTCTCATTCCTTAAAAAACATAGATAAAAACAATAATTTGTCTTAGTTACGTATTTAAAATCAGTTAATACAATTTGGAAATAACTTAACTCATTAACATATTTGAAAGAAAACCAAACAACATAATTGATTATAACTTTTAACATGTGTCTTTTCAATATTCCTTTATTATACCACTTGATATTCTAATTCATAAAAAAGAAACATATACAAAGACAATAATTTTATTAATTGACCATAACTTAACTTATTAATACAATTTGGAATAAGTAATGTATTAATTAGATAAATTTCAATTTATTTTTATTTTCATGATGATTTTCTCTTCTATATAAGTGATTTAGTTATAAGCATATAACCCCTAACAAATATAAGATCACTATTACAATGCAAATTTCAATTTTTTCTTTTTTAGGTTTATTTTTTTTTCTACATAAGTGATTTAGTTGGAGCATAGAGCACCTCACTAATGTAAAATCAATTCTTTATAGTGCTATATATATATATATATATATATATTTCAATTTTTTTCTTTTTGATATAAGTGATGTAATTGGGAGCATAGAATCAATAACTAATGTAAGATCACTTCTTTAATGTAATATATATATATATATATATATATATATATATATATTATCTCCTAAAAATTAGATTTTTTATATATCTTATTTAATTTCATTAACTAAATATTTTTAAACTATACTAGACATGTTAGCTTTTTTCTTTCTTACTTTATAGAATCTCTATTTTTTCATCTTGTGCTTTCAATGTGACGTGGAAGAGCAAGATAAAATTGTTATTAGACAATTCATATGAGTCTCTCCACTTTTTCTAAAATAACTTAACCAAAAGTTAGAGTAAAAAAATTATATTTATTTATGTTTATTTTCATCATCACAATTTCATCAAATCTATTTTTTATATAAGTTTTAGTTAGCTTTGAAATATATAATAAGTTGTAATAAATTTGTGAAATATTGATAGAATATAATTATAAGAAGACGACTCCAACATACAAAAACTATTAAACCATATTATTGTTAAATAATTTAAAAATAATGTGATTAACATTATTTACTTAATATAGGGAGAAAAATAGAAGCATGATATATGTTGTAAATTTTTTAATATCAAATTGTTTTACCTAAGTGGAATGCGCAAACGACAGCTACATAAATCAATCATTTTGATATATATTTAATCATATAGTATTGCATAATGTACTATTAATTAAACATATACAACGCGTGAAATCTCCTCTAGTACATTATAAAAACGAGGACGTTAGAGTTTTTTTATTTTTGGTAATCTACAAATTTTGGTCAAGCTCCGTACGTTTCCATGGACCGAAGAGCATAATAAGTAGTTAAATAGTTTTTAGTGGAGAATAGTCTCCTCCAAAATGAGGAATCGAATTAAAGTTTCAGATTCAACTTCCTTTCACGAGGACATTAAAGTTCTTTTTTTGGTAATCCACGAATTTTGGTTAAGTCTCGTACGTTTCTATGGACCGGATACCAGAATAAGTAGTAAAATAGTTTTTTGTGGAGAATAGTCTCTTCCAAAATGAGGAATTGATCTAAAGGTTGAGATTCAACTTCTTTTTAGGAAGGACATGGATTTGCCACAAGACCAACATCTTTCATCCTATCACTACAGGAAAATGAGGCATTTATAGTGGTGCATTATAGCGTTCATTGTTATTTTGCTATGGTTTAGTTTTTAATAGCGTTTGTTGTTTTGTAAACGCTATAAAATTATCGTCTATATGTTAAAACAATGGTGACGCTTAGAATACATAGCATTAATATTTTAAAAACGCTGTCTAATCTGAAAGCGGGAAGACAAAATAATTAGCGCTTAACACTTAGTGAAATTTTCACAATCCCTCCACTCTCGTTCCCTCTCATCTCACTTCTCCCGCTTAGTTTCACTTTCAGATTTTGCATCTTCTTTGATTCCTCAAGCGCCTCCTTCTATTCTCACTCTCCTCCTGCCTATCGTAGCACATCGATTTCCAAAGTTGTCCGCCTCCCAATCGACCTCGATTTGTCAGTAGTCGAGAAAAAACTTTTCGATTCAAGGTTAGCTTTGATTCTGCTGCTCGATTTCGTAGATAGTTAGGGTGTTAGAAACTATAAGTGGAGGTTTACAGTCAGATTTTTGAGAAAAAGGTTTGCGAAATTTTAGGATTTTCATTACAATTTGCGGGCTAATTTCTTAAGGTCATCGTTTCAATTAGGGGTTTCAATTTAGGTTTACGATTTAGTTTTGTTTGTACCAATTAGGGCTAATCGACATCGATTTTCATTTGTTTCACTATTTCTGGGTCTGATTCACTATTCTCTGATTTTACATTGGTCTCGGAGCTGTTACGGTGTTGTAAAATGGACAAGTCATGGGTTTGGCTTCCGAGGTATGACTTGTATTTTTAATTTGTCAAAATCTTTGCACATAGCTTAGAATCTAATGCTAATCAAACTTTGAATCTTTTGTAAATTGCAGGGCAAGCGTTGAGTATGAGAAAGTTGTTATGTCCCTGTACCGGATTGTCGGAGTGTGTCATCAAGATATAAACACAGTACTGGATCATTTGTTATTCATGGTATGGATCAAGAAGTATAAGAGGAGTGCTTGCTGGAGTATTCACGGAGATAAAGAGTGAGTGAGAGACAGTTGATGAGCAACGTGGTGACTTAGAAGCCTATGAGTTGTTTAGATCTGCTTTCTGACAATAAAGACAATTCACAGTCTCGATTAAGAATGGAGAACCGCCTGAAGTGGTGAAGAAGAATCAAGTTTAAGAAGAAATTAGAGGATGCAGAAACTCCCTTATACTCGGAGCTGCCCAAACTACACCAAAGTTGCAGCAATTATGGGTCTATACCGCATTAAAGTTAAAAGTGGAATTTCAGAGAATTCTTTGATCAGATTTTGACATGGTTCAACTGCCTTCCTAAAGGTAATGTGCTTTCCAAAATCCACACTCGAGATAAAGAAATTCTTGAAGCTCTTGGTTTTGGTTATGAAGTTATTCATGCTTGTAAGAAATGACTGTATTTTGTACCGGAAGCAGTACTGAGGAGAATGAGTAGCTGCCCAAGATGTGGTGCTTCAAGATGGGAACTTGATAAGCATTCTGGTGAGACAAAGAATGGGATTCTAGCAAAGGTCTCAGGTATTTTCCCCATCAAAGACAGATTCCAGAGGATGTTTAGATCGAAGACAATGTCTAAGAATTTGCAATGGCATTTCAGTAAATGCTTCTGAAGATGGAACAATGAGAAACGCGTGGACTCATTGACTTGGACGCAGGTCAATGCTAAATGGCCACAATTCGCAGCTGGCCCGAGAAACCTTCGGCTTGGTATATCTACAGATGGGATGAATCCGTTTTCTATCCAGAACACAAAGTTAAGCACATGGCCAGTGATGTTTGTCAATACAACATGCCTCCAACTATGTGTATGAGTCGAGAACATAATGGTAACACCTTCTGATTCCATGGACCACTGCACCATAATAACATCGAGTTTATCTTGCTCCCTTGATTGATGATCTAATTGAGTTTGTGGAATGAAGGTATCCAGATATATGACTCATTATCCCAGGATAATTTCACACTTAGAGCTATACTGTTGTGTGGTATCAGTGACTATCCAGTTTGGGTGACCTTGGCTGGATGGCAAAGTAAAAGGGAAAACAACGACTGCAATGTATGTGGAAAGGAGTACACCATAGGTGGTTGAAGTTCAGTCGAAAAGCACCATCTATTTTGGCGAATAGGAAACGACTCAGGCTGGACATCCTTACCGACGCCGGAGAGTTTGGGTTTGACAACACTGTGGAGGAAGGTACTGCTAATAGAATTCAAACAGGAGATGAGATATTTGAGATACTAAAGGATTTTAAAAATGAATTTGGAGAAACCTTGAGAAGAAAAGCAAAAGGAAAAAGATCAGGTTTGGTTGAAGATGAGGAGCTAACCCTTGAGAGTATGAAGAAGACACTTACCAATGGAGATGGAAAAAAAAGGTCCATTCTATTTGATTTACCTTACTGGAAGGTTAGTACTCTTGTATATATAAGTATTTATAAAGTAACTTAAACTGTTTTATCCATTTTATAAACATTTTCCTCTTTTTTGTTTTATGATTTAGGATATGCCGGTGCGTCACAACATAGATGTAATGCATGTGGAAAAAGAATGTGTCTGACGCAATTCTTTCCATTTTGATGCACATTGCTAAGTCAAAAGATGGTGTTAAGCACGACAAGATTTGGAAGATATAGGGATTAGAAGAAACTTACACACTGAGCTACGTGGGAAAAAAACGTACTTACCTCCAGCTGCTTATTGGCTGACCAAGGAAGAGAAGAAGAGATTTTGCAAGAGGCTATCTGAATTCAGAGGACCAGATGGGTATTTTGCGAATATCGCCAATTGTGTCTCTCTTGATCCTCCTCTGATTGGTGGTTTGAAGTCTCCATGATCATCATGTTTTGCTCTAAAAATATTGATATTAAAACACTTTATGCATCTTGTTTTTTTGTTTCATCAGATCCCTACTAACTCAAAGGAACATTCGACAAAAGCTGAGATGGTTAGCATTTGTCCAAGACATAATGCTCAGACGTATAAGGGTCTTATCATCAATGGACATCGATTTCACACTGAAGACTTAAAGAGGAAGACTCAGAACAGTGGAGTAGCATATTGAAGCACTAAACTATGTGTAGATCAAGTGCAGAATACTAATAAAGTGGCAGACGTAGTTTCTTACTTTGGAGTGATACAAGAGATAATAGTATTAAGGCTACCACATGTTTCAGGTTCCATTATTCAAGTGTAAGTGGGCCAACAAAGGGAATGTCTGAAGGAAGAAGAGTTTTTACTCTTGTGAACTTCACCTTAAACCAAGCAACATTCCTCCAAGATCCATACATTATGCCTTCTCAAGCAAAACAAGTGTTTTTACTCCAGAAGAAGATGACTCATCACCGTTGGTTGGGTTGTTATGAGAGGCACCACCAAGAGGGTATCATGAGTTAGAGACTGTTGAGGAGTTTGCTACTGCACCAGCACCCATCGAAGACAATGATGATTTGTGGGACTGAATCTTCTGATGATGAGAGTTTCTGGTTAGGGCTGATTGTGATGGGGTCTTAGTCATTGATTGATTGTGCAGTTTTTATTTCTAGACAGTTTAGTGGTCCAGTTTTTATTACTACCTATTAGTTTCTGGTGGTTAACTATAGTTTCAGGTGAGACAATATGAAGCAGAAAAATGATGTAGCTACACGTCGCAGTAAGCGTCAACAAGGTGAAGATGCAAGTGTTTGAGTCACTGAAGACTCAACCCAGACGCAGAAAGCTTCTTATGGATGATTGAAATGATCATCCTGCATTTGAAGAAAAGTCTCCAGAACAAGATCCAGAACAAGAATAAGAAAACGATGTGCATGATGGAGAAACCAGAAGTTGAAGAACCAAGGTAGAGAGCGGCTCCCAATGTTGGAAACAGAAGATACGCAGCATTCAACTGAAGCAGTTGAAACTGAGCAGCCACATCAAAGACAAAGAGACGAAGGGAGCAACTAGGATGAGTAAAGTTGCATAATAACCATGAGGACAAGATTGAAGTTGAATTTATATCTCTCGGTGAACATGTTGGGTTGGACACGTACACTTCCTCGTTTTTGGTTCTTGTGAGAGAGCATGTACCAGTACTTCTTGGAGATTGGAGGCACCTTGATGAACAGGACAAGAGAAAGAATGTGGGAGCAAATTTCAGGTACTGTTTAACTTTTGAAACTATTGTTTTACATATAATATTGTTTTTTAACTTCTGAAACTTTTGTAGGGAGAGTTCAATTTGACAGAAAAATTGCAAAAAGGAAGTTGTTTAAGCAGATGGGGTGTATATGGAGGCTTCAAAGTCAAGGCTTGTAACTCTTGTGCGTGCTATAGGGAGTAAGGAACAACTTATTAACTTAAAACCAAACAATATTCATTCTGTTCAGCTTGGATGAATTGGGTGAAGACAAAGAAAGGCAAAGATTTTAAGGTTGTTTTGCTTCAAATTTATTTTAAATAGCTGTGACTATATGGATAATTGTAATCTGACAGTTTGGTTTTATTGAAGGTCTAAGTGACAAATTCAGGAACTCAGGAGAAGTCAGATTCCCCACACCACCAGCCGAAAAGGAATGGTTCGCTTGGCTCATGAAATGGTATGATCCTGTTAATTTTATTATAATCTATAATAAAATATTAAATAAAGATTGCAGGAACTAATAATATGTAATATGCTTTTGTTAATTGTAGAAGAAGAGTTCAGACCCCACAAAAGTTACTAGGAGTAAGGTTTGTGGTAGCAGGACACACACATTCAGATGGGAGACCTGTGAGGCCAGAGTTTGAAGAACACTATTGTAAGCATTCAAAATCTTATTAGCTAGTCTCTTTGTTGTTTAGGTTCTACTAAATGAAGTCACATATTTGGAAATCAGGGAAAAAATCAATCAATTGACAGTGAACTGGAATCCACTGCCAGTATGAGTGTTAAAGACGATGTTGTGAGTCAGGTCTTAGGCAAGGACAAACCAGGAAGAATTAGAGGAATGGGCAGAGGGATAATTGCTAAAAAGCTAGCATTCATGGATCATGCATGCTAGAGACTCACATGTACAGAAGCTTGAAGCTAAACAAGCTGAATTGGTGGATGTAGTTCGTGGTTTGCAGGATGTAGTCGTGGCTTAACTACATCAAAAAACGTAAGTTAACATCAAGTTTGTTTTCTAAGTTAGCAATTTGAATCATAGCTCTTTAACTTTTAATTTTTCTTTTTCTCCCAGTAGCAACGTGATGATGTCTCTAATTCTGAGGTTAGTGATCTTTGCAAAGGAGGACCTAAGGTGTCAGATTTTAGACTGTGTTTCATCGGATGATGTTGTCATCGGTGAAGGAGAATTGCTGCACGCTGAGCCAACGTACAAGATTTGACGCATTCCACTTGGTCCTAATGCGGGTGTGCAATTTTTGTTAAGTCAGTTATAGATGAAGAAGCATCTGTCTGGAGGCCTACGTCAACTTTGACAACACTTGGCCAAGCTGTTGGATTGAAAATTGCATGGCAATTTGATAAGATCATTTTGGATGAGATGGAGTCCTCAGCGATTAATAAGACTGTTGATTCATCGGTAACGTGTATAATATAATGTTGTAAATATGTTAGTAGTTGAATCATGTTGATAACTAATCTACTGTTGGTTTTGTTTTTAAACATCACTCCGTAGGCTACAGATGCAGAGGAGGATAAAATCCTCATCTATGATTGGCTTAAGGATGGTGAAGCTATTGATGAGGGTCGTCTCGAGTCAACTGACCAAAAACAATGGTAAACAACATTCCTCTTGGTCCGAATGCTGCTATTGTCAGGTTGATAGGGTACTAATAAAGATGGACCTTTATGGAGACCAAATGAGGAATATGCTGGTGATTGGGGATGCACTTGGTGAGAACATCGTTTGGCCTAATCCATAAGATCATTATGGCTAATATACAAGCATCACCTGGGATATCAAAAAGTAGATCACCTGGGGTAAGACTCTAAACCGTCTTAGCCTTAAAATGTTGAAATGATAAATTTTCTTTAGTGACTGAATGATTTGTTGTTGGAATGGATTTGTGATGAATGGTCTGAAATTTTAATTGTAGAGTTTCAGTCACAGCTCCAACACCAGCAAGAATGAGAAAAGAAAATGCATCCTCATAGATTGCAAAGGATCTGGGCAAAAGGTTGCAGAAGGTCGAGTTTTCTCAACAAATCCAGAAGATGTAGTTCATCATGTCCCCTTGGGTCCCAATGCAAGCAAGGTATGGGTTGATGTTCCTACTATTGAAGATGCACCACTTTGGAGAACAAATTCAGAACTTAAAATCATTGCTGATGCTTTGGGCAGTATAGTTGCTTGGCCAAACGACAAACTTGTTTACATTTGAATCATTGGTTTGTACTTTGAATAAACTTGTTTCTAGTTTGTATGAGAATACTTTGAATAAGTGGTCTTGTGTTTGTGTTTGAACATGTACTTTGGTTTAAAAAAAATTCAATTTGTCTGATTTATGAATAATTGTTGGTCCAAGAAATTGTATGAAATAGGTGCCAATTGCGAAGAATAGATAACAGATCAATTTATTGCAAAACTAAAATGCTACAATATAAGTATTAATTATGACGTTAAATAACAAAATAATAACATAAAAAAATGCTATTGTAGAAAATACAATTGCATATAATAAAACGCTATCGTATAAATAATTAACATAGCATAACGTAAAACCGCTACGATAGCTCGCTAACCTATTATCGCGGCCAAAGATATAGCGTTTTTAAATACGCTGCGATATCAATACATAGCATTTTTCGAACGCTATAAATGCCTCATTTTCCTGTAGTGTATACTTCTCTATTTTTACTCTTTGTTAAACAATCATTTATTGTAACATGGATGAGAATTATTTAAAAGTTAAATGGACATAACTATTTTACAAGTCCATAATTAAATGAACATGACTATTTTAAAAGTTTATTGATATGTGTATGTATTTCACCTTTTCAATAAATGATTATGTGTTGTCGTGTTGATTATGTTTTATTTGGATGTATTTTTATAATTTGTTTAATCATTTTCCGTCATCTTTAGAAATTTCAAAATCGGTCAACACTCCCGGATCGATCCAACCATACCCGATTCAAGAAATATGGCCTAAATAAGTTAGATTTATTTCTTCCTTGTAACAATTATAACAATATCAAAATAGTTATATAGACTAAATGCAATACATGGAGACATTGTTGTGAAAGGTTTGGACAAGGAGGGGGAAAATTGCAATTTTCTCTAGATATGAGTGAAAGAGAATTGTTGTTTTTCTTTTTATAAGAATGAAATTGAAAGTCTAAATTGCTAGAGATTTCTAAAAAAAAAACTTAGAGGGAAGAAAAATCATTAGTATTATTATTCGCAAATCAATTTGCAAATTATAAAGGTGTTAATTATAATAACAATTATAAGCATTTTCATTTTATTTTAAGGTATTTGACTAATTAGTTGCTTTTATGGAATTGTTGGAACCATTTTGCTTAAAATATGTTTGCATTAATTTTTATTTTGCAATAGAGGAAAACTTCATACTCCGTCTGTTTCATTTTAAATGTTGTTTTAGGTTTCTCACACAAATTAAAAAAATAATTAAAGTTTTTGTTTTACCCCTAATTAATATGTTTAATAATTTTTTTATTGGTCAAAACATTAAAATAGTAGGGATAAAACAAGAATTTTTTAAAAAACATGTGTATTGAAAATCTAAAAAAGCAATTAAATTGAAACAAGTTTTAAAAGCTAAAACAACATTTAAAATGAGGAAGTATTATATTATATATATTAAAAATAGGCATGGTCCACATGGAATTTATTAAGAAGAAACAAAATATATATTTTGTTATCGTTATCTCTATGTTATTATGGACATTTTGGTCCACCTTCTTTGGTCGTCCAATTATTGTAGCAAGGGCATTCTTCTTTGTGTCCATATGTTCCCGATGGTACGCACAAACATTTGTTACAACATTTGTTGCAAAAAAACAAGCATGGTTTCTTGTGAGATGTCGCTGAACATCGATATTCACATGCCTTTGGACATTCTGCATAAAAATACATTAAATAAATTACTTATGGTATGATTCGATCTATTCATTGGAAAGAACAAGTGCTTTTTTTTATATAACAATTTACCTTCTGGTCGAAGTGAGTCTTCTCCTCCCATCTGAATTTTGTTGGATGACGCACATAAATTTTTGATGCAAAATAATGATAACAAAAAAATTTATACATATTCTTTTGTCAATAAAATATATTAAATTAAAATAGTTTGAAAACCTAATATACATATATATATATATATAAATATGTGTGTGCGCGCACCTCTGTGTATGTGATATTATTGTTTGTAATATATTTGGTATTCATAATTTGATATTTTATATAAAAGAATATACCTTATGGATTGCAGGTGCTTCAACTAGACTTTTTAATTCATCAGCCTGTATCAAATAAAAATAATATAAATATAAGAAAAAAAAAATTCACGAATTCATAAACCAAAAACATGAAAAAAGTCTTTGGACTTAAAAAAAAATATTTGAACTTTTACATTAGAAAATTGAGTAGCAAGCAACAAACTGGATACAATAAAGACAACGATCATGAGCTTCACCATATTTGTTTTACTCTTTCCTTCCACTTTTGATTTTTTTTTAAATGTATTTCAAATTCAATGTTAAATCTATTTATAACCAATACCATTGGCATATTATAGAAAGTATATTTAAATATTAATGAAGTTGCCAAATACCTCGCATTTATTTTATGTTGACAAAAAGATATTCAAAGATGTGTTTTCTTACTATAATAAATTTATGAAATAAAAAAGTGTTAATATGTTGACAAAAAAATCATGCATTATTATATGTTGGCAAAAAAATATTTTTTTATATATTCAAAGATGTGTTTCTTTTCCACAAATAATTTTATGAAATGTTAATATGTTGACAGAAAAGCATATATTATAGTCAGTGATGAGTTTTCTTTCCTCAAAATAATATTATGAAATAAAAATGTGTTCATGTATTCTGAACAATTTTTAATCAACTAGATATATGATACAAAATTAATCTAACTACGGGGTGATGGCATTAACACAAATCATTAGAATAAATATTTTAATCTGTATTTTAAATATTTAAGTCACTAACATAAAAGATAAATAACTGAAATTTTATAGTACTAATAATGAGAACAAACAAAGCTACTGTGTGATATACGAGAAACAGAAGTATATGGTAAAGTTGTTTGGGCCTTGTGGTCGAGTGGTAAGGATATGGGCTTGCGACGCCAACATGTTTCAAGTTCGATCCACCTGCTGCGCGAAACAGAAATATATCACCTTGTACATTTACACGGATATGGATCCTTATTTTTGGCTCATTTGTATAATCTAGAGAGAAGGTTTATCCGTGGATTGTATCTCTCTAAAAAATTAGTGTGGACCCCTCTACGATATGGATCCTTATTTTTGGCTCATTTGTATAATGTAGAGAGAATGTTTATCAGTGGATTGTATCTCTCTAAAAAATTAGTGTAGACCCCTCTACAAACCTAAGATTTACTCTGAATTATCCAAAAAGAAGTATACAGTAAAGTGTATGTTAATATATGAGTATCGAATCCCTTGAGCCCAAAACATATATTACAGAATATCAAATCCCAAGAAACCAAAGGAGATTCACACATCAAATTTATGGGATCAAAATAATCTAAATTGGATTCGACTTATGTTTTTTTATTTTCCTAAAGTACTTTTTATTTAACTCAATTTCCCTATATTCTTTAAAGAATAAATTTAGATAAGAAACTAAAATTAAACAAGTGGACAAGCAGGAATAATAGAAAAAAATTTAGCTACTGATTAGACGATAAGTAAAACATCCAATCAACTAAACTAATAATGAAGGCATTGATCAAATGGGTTAAACTAAAAATAGCATGAGTATATTATTTCATATGATGCAAGACTAGTTAAACATTGTCGCAAAACATAAATCACTACTAAGCTACAACTAATCATCATTTAAGGCACTAAAATTAAGATGATACTGTCTGAAATTAAGTTTTTCAATTCTCACTTTTTGTACGGTCAAGAGATCTAACAGGTTTTGATGCAAAAGGAACGAAAATGCCCTCTCTTTTTTCCTTCTTTCTCTCTCTCTCTCTTATCTCGCTTTCTCGTCTCTCTCTTTCTCTTTTCTCAATTTTTATCATTTAAACTTATACAACATATACATTTCTGTATATATATATGTACATGTGTTTAAAAGAAGTAGAATTCTGTTTGAAGGTTTCAAGGTTTCAAAAAGTAATGTATATAAGAGGGACAAATATGGTTGTCATATATAATTTATTGTGACAAAAATAAATATATTTGTTCTTGACCCAAATGAGATCTTAAGAGAATATACAAATAAATATATATATATATATATATATATATGTTCCAACTCATACACATATACAAGATATGATGAATGAGATCTTGAGAGAATATACAAAAACATGAAAAGAAAAAATATTAACTATCATGAGATATAAATATATAGGATTTGGACGAAAAAATTATATTTAAACACTTTGGATAATATTTAATTATCGTGGACGAAAACCTTATATGTTTAGGACATTTAATCATCACCTCCGTCAAAACATTATTAAAAGCCTTCGGTAAACCTCCGACTCGTCCACGTATACGAGATATAGCATAAGAAAAAGAGATATTACCCATCGTGAAATATAGAAAGTATAGGACGTGGACGAAAAAAACATATATAAATGTTGTAGACAATAATTAATTCTCGTGGATGAAAAACATATATTTCTAAAAATCTAATAATCACCTCCATCGAAACCATATTCAAAGCTTTCATTAAAGCTCTGATTCGTCAACGTATATAAGTTATAGCAAAAGTCTGTCCACATACTTTTAATGGACAACAAGAAAGATGAAATATCTCCGGTAGACAATATTTATTTTTCTTCTTCTACTAACCTCGCAAATCTGAAGCAAACATAAAACAAAAGATAAGGAAAGAGAAATGAGAGAAGAAAAAAAAATGTCAATAAAATAAAATAAAAATAGAGAGAAGAAAGATAATGGAGATAGAAAAAGAGAGAATAGAGAAAATAAAAAATGGTACTTTTTTTTGTCAACCAAGATAAACGATTATATTACTTTTATGGTCTATGACTTCCCTCTAGGAGAAGCCAACCTAGGGCAGAAAGCTTACAAAAGAAAAACAGAACCCTCGAGTCTTGCACATTTCGCAAGATGATCAGCTCGAGTGTTGTTCCTACGAGATACAAAGATAAGACTTAAAGAAACAAACTTCTCTCGAAGTGATAAGAAATCCTCTAATTATGAGGCAAATTTTGGCCACTCTTCGGGCTGAGAAGTCATGGATATAAGAAACGACTAATCTGTCTTGAAGCATACTTCTGCGTAGGATATCGATGCTAGGTTCATCATTGCCCACAAAAGGGCCTCTAACTCCATATGTAGGGGTGATAGACACTGGTGAGAACTTTTCAATCTAATCAATAGCGTATTCTCATTGATAACTAGTATCCAACCTTGTCCACTCTGAGGGGAGGTGGCGTGCCAAGAACCATCTAGAAAACATACTGGTAGATCCTGAGGAACAGATGGGGCTTCCAGAGTCCCGTGCACGGCATCAACGTTTTCCACTCTCGTTGTCGCTGCTCTCCATACTTCTACCTCTTGGATTGCTAGACCCAATGTATCACATGGATTTTCTTCAATGTTTTCAAGTAATTTCTGGTTTCTTGCCTTCTAAATATACCACATAATCCATGGGAATATACTCAAATTCTCCTTAATTGCACATAATATAGAGCCCTCCAATACTGGTAATCCAAGTTATTGTAAAGAGAGGGGTAGGAGAACATCGTAGGTGATATTGGAATGAGTGAAAGGGCCCAAGTTTGTCTCGCGGATGGGCACTTAAAAACTAAATGGTTAGTAGTTTTCGATTCCTCAACACATCGAGTGCATCCCTTGTCTATGCCAATATGGCGATAATGTAAGTTTTGACAATAGGCCATGGAACTTGATAAGCATTGCCACACGAAATGTTTTAATTTCGATGTAGTTTTTAATTTCTATACTTGTGTCTATAGTGTCGTAACACTAGGTCCCTGAGAACGGTGGTCACAAGAAGGGCGAGAGAGGGCTCTCGCAGCCCAATAACCCGACTTAACGGTATAATTTCCTGATTTTGTTGGAGTCCAACTATATCCATCCTTCAATGCCTTTTGGCTCGAATTGATCCCTAGTATGAGAGTGATTTCTTCAGGGGAGAAGAGAGCCCTAACACGGTCCATCTTCCTCTGTTTTGTGTCAAAATCTATAAGAGTATTGACATAAACCAGTAAATTTCTATCATCAGAAAGTCCCTTAGGGGGTCTTGCCGAGGTATCGGGGATCCATGACTCAGTCCATATACAATTCAAAATCCTGAACCAATCGTTTTTTGAATGCCTAATCGAAGAACATTTTTTGTCGCTAGCATACTCCTCCACCCATATGATGGGCGATTTGAGATTTGAATCTCCAATGGACTACAATATCGAAAGTACCTCCCCTTCAACACTCGAATAAGGAGGGAATAATGGAATCTTAAAAGACGCCACAATTGCTTAGGAAGAAGGGCTAAGTTGAAGTCCTCAAGGGTTATAAACCCAAGTCCTCCATCTGTGAGTTGTGTGCAAATTTGTTCCCATGCTATCCAATGAATACCTCTACTTTCTGATTTGTTACTCCACCGATAGTTAGCAATTACGCTACTTAATTTGATTGGACCAGCAATAGGAGAAAGTACGACATAGCATATGTCGGAAGTGATTGAGCTTGTGACTTAATCAAAATTTCCTTTTCTCCTTTTGAAATGAATTTAGACGATCAAGAGTTGATTCGGCTTTGTAGCCTATCTCTGACAGAGGCAAAGACTTGTGCTTTTCAGAGAGTCCTAAATAGGTTCCCATTTCACCTTCTTGGAAGATCCCTAAAATAGCTTTTATCTCTTGTCGCACTTCAGCTGGGACCTCATTCCCGAACATAATAGAGGATTTAGAGATTTATTTCTTGGTCTGATACTTCACCATATGATCGTATTATGTGTATCACAATTTTACTTTGACTTGCATCCGCTTTGCAAAAGAAAAGACTATCATCTGGGAACAGAAGATGAGAGATCTATGGGCTTGCACATGAGACAATAATCCCTTGGATTCTTTCATCTTGTTATGCATTTCTATGTTATGAGATAAGTTCTTCTATACACAAAACGAAGAGGTACAGAGAGATAGGGTCGTCTTTGTAGATTCCACGAAATGGTATGATCCAGCCTTTTGGTGTGCCATTGATAAGAACTCTATAAGACACTGAGGTGACACACTGCATAATCCAATCTAACCATTTTGAGACGAATATCATCTTATCAATGAGAGCACGGAGAAAAGATCATTCCACTCTATCGTAAGCTTTACTCATATTTGTTTTTAAGACCATGAATTTTTTTCGGTTAGTTTGATTTAAGCGTAGTGCAAGGAAATTTTCTTGTGCTATCAAAATATTATTTGTGATCAGACGTCCTGTAACAAATGCCAATTGAGACTCGAAAATCAAATCCGGAAGGAATCTCTTAAGCATGAGGCTTAGAATCTTAAAGATAATTTTGTTGCTTACATTACACAAGCTAATAGGACATAATTTGTTATCTCTTGGGGTCTCTCTTTTTTAGGTATGCTTCAATTTCTCCCGATTCGAAAAAGGTCTTGATCATTCAAGTGATGTCCCCTTTAACGACATTCCAAAATTTTTGGAAGAATAATGCGGTCATTCTATCTGGTCCTGGTGCTTTTGTCGCATTTAGTGAGAATAGAGCTCTTCTAAGTTTCTCTTTTGTAACTTCTCAGCTTAACCACTTATTCATTGAGGAAAAAACGGACGCAGAAATGTCCTGGATAACTAAATTCAGATCCCTCAGTGACGAGGAAGTAAATAGCCTGACGAAGTAATCTTTTGCTTCTTTTACAATTTCGTCCTCTTTTGGCTATCCATACCCCATTTTTATATAGAATTCCAAAGATTTTATTTTGAGCTCTCCTTTGTTTTGTAGTAGCATGAAAGACCTTCATAATCTTATACCCCCTCCCTTTGCCAGTTGGCTCGACTCTTTTGTTTCCACAACATTTCTTCTTCTAAATAGGCTTCACATAATCTTCTTCTAAGATCTATGAGAATTTTCGAAGATGTTTGGTCGTCTTCGTGAGCTTCAATTATCTTATCTTGTAGTTCTCGAATAAGTTTTTCCGAGTTTGATTGGTTAGATTTTTTCCACGTAGAATTGGCTCGTCTATAATTTTGGATTTTCTTGTGGATCAACCACCTAACTCGACGGGTACGGCTTGTACAATGAAGGGTTTTAGAGCCCCATTCTTCGATCACCACTTTTGAAAATCCCGGTTGATCTAACCATCTTTTTGTCGAATGTAAACCTTCGCTTAAAGGATTGCGGTTTTGACAAATATAGGCTAACACGGGCCTATGATCGGAACCCCACATCTTTAGGTACTCCACATTTTTGTGGGAAAATAAAGAATGTTACTCTTCGTTACCCATCGCTCTATCGAGGCGACATCTAATCTTACCATATTTTTGTTGCCCAATCCATGAGAATTGATTACCTTGATATGGAATATCAATCATACCACACACATTGATCTTAGCACGAAAAGGTAGAAATGAATACTCTGAACGTTTTTTACCCCCCACGTTTCTTGTGGTTTCCGATTATCTCATTAAAGTCCCCAATCATGAATCAAGGTTCATAACGAGTCACACTAATATGGGAAAGTATTTCCCAAACATAATCTTGGTTACCAGTAACAGGTTCACCGGAGATAAAAGTCATAAAAACTCTATTACCATCAATGATTGTTTGGATGTCGATTAAACGATAATCCAACAAGAATATTTTAACCGGAAAATCCTTAGAATATAAAAATTTTAATCCTCCACTAAATCCAATAGGATCAACTATTTGGAGAATATCATATCCTAGATTTACATGCAAATTTTGCAGAAAAAACTTGTCAATCTTTGTCTCTGATAAAACATAAAACCTGGAGAATACATCTTATGCATCTCTCTCAATCGACGGGAAGTAGGCTTCGCTCCCGCCCCTTGACATTTCCAAGCTAGGGTCCTCATTTGTTATTTTCGGAGAGAGATTGGTACCCCCGTACTAATGTTGGTTGTAGGCCTAGATCTCTTCGTTGGGTGAGGAGGACGAAAACTCGATCTCTCATAATCAAATTTACATTGCGTAGAAAATCTCTCCAAGGAAGAATGAAAATAGTTTCTCTTCTTGATAAAGAAGGAAAATGATATAATTTTGAAATTTTTATTGGACTTTTAGGCCAAGTTTCTTGCAGGTTTAGAACAACATCACATCAGGAATCTAATGGACGAAGCTCCAACCATTTTTATTCGATTGGGCTATTTAGCTTTTAGACTCATTGCACTTTCTAAAAAAGAGATCCAAGTAGAAGAATTAATGGGTCTTGCCCAAATTTGGTATATGCTCATGAATACAACAAAAGTTGCTAAGTCTTTCTATTGTTTGACACCTCAGCATTTTCATGCCTTTTTCATCTGACACATCATTTAAAACAAATAACCAATAAAAACATTTCATTTAATACACATCATATTTCATTTGCCACATCAGATTTTTTAGTTCTCTAATTTTATAAACAATGTAAAAAACAATTTTATTGAATATTTAATATTTAAAATAGCTAGAATCGAAGTTAATTTAATATTTTAAAACAATAATAGGGTATATTTAATTAAAATAAGCCAACTAATTTTAATATAATTTAAAATAAGTTATATATAAACTAATACAAATAACTTATTAATATTATTATCTAAATTTTAGGTTTATCTAATGTTTTAAAAATAATAATAAAGTATATAATAAAAAGTATTGGATTTAATTACTCGATTTTTTTAATAGAGTGTATCTGAAATTTAAACTAAATCATATATAAATTAAAAAAAAAGTATATATAATTTAAAATAAGTTATATATAAACTCATACAATATAGCTTATTAATATTATTTATCTAGATTTAAGATTTATTTGATGTTTTAAAAACAATAATAGAGTGTGTTGGATTTAATTAGCTGATTTTTTTAATAGAGTGCATGTATCTAAAATTCAAAATAAGTTAAATATAAATTTAAAATATATATATAATTTAAAATAAGTTATCTAGATTTTGAGATTTATTTGATGTTTAAAAAAATAATAGAGTGTGTTGGATTTAATTAGCCGATTTTTTTTAATAGAGTGTATCTAAAATTCAAACTAAGTCATATAAATTAAAAAATGTATATCATATATACAAATTTAACATTGAATCAATACAATTATTTGAAAATTATTATTATAAAAATATTATTTGTAAATATATGCATCATATAGCAGATTTTTATCTCCTTTGGAGAATCTGTTTAGAACATAAATCTGTTGAAATCACGCGAAAGCATTAGTTCGAGTTGGAATTAGTATCTCAAACTCTTACAAGCAAATATTAAAGTTAGAAACTCTACGGATGTGATATTGTTGGTGAGAAGCAAGATTTGAAAAGATCTCAAACTCAAGAGTATACTCTTTGGGAATGGACCAAATATGTTGTTTGGAATACTATATTTTTTAAGCAAAGATAAAGAAGACAACGACTCAAAGATCACACCAGTTAGATTGTTGTAATAAATTTAAAGATTTTTAATGACCGACAAAAGTTTCCAAGCTCGAGTGAGATCCAATATGTGAGTCGATTATGTGAAAGATCCAAATTTTGTTACAATTTTATTTCACAAAAAAAATAAGAATTTGATCATAAAAGTTATTGTAAAAAATATTCAAAGTTTTATGTTGGTAGAGGTGATGAGAGAGTTAAGATAAATTTGGAGATACCGTTCCCAGAGAAATTGAGATACGACAAAAAATCAGAGGAATAGAGAAATATATTTAACTAGAGATTAAGCTGGCAATATTGTTATAATAAATACCAAGGTCTTGGAGTTTCTTGCTTCTAAGAAAATATTATTTTGATAACTTTTTGATAAAGTTATTGTAAGAGAGAGTGGTGGAAATATGATTTCAGTATTTTGGAAAGAAAATTTCATGTATGATTTCGATTAAGCAGAATAAATATTTTAAGTTGACTTAAGCTCAAGAGAAGAGAAAAAGAGAAGGTTGAGTTCAAAACAAATAAATTGGCAGAGAAATTGAGAATAGAGAGAAACAAGATAGGTAAAATCAAAAAAAAATGATTTCAAAAAAGCAACTACCGGATATATCAATTTCGGAGATGTTTTGATTATAAGTATAAAAATTTATGGTGTATTTCTTTTTTTTATATTTTTTGTCTAAAAAATTTTTTTATAAAAATAAAATATATTAAATTCGTAAACAAAATAAATAATGTTGAACTATGTCGAGCTGAATTTGGTGTCTCAAACTCTTATAAGCAAATATTAATGTTGAAAACACTCCATATGTGAGAAACAAAATTTGAAGATATTCAAAATTCAAGAGAATCATATTTGAAAATTGACCAAAAATGTTATTTAGAAATACTAAGAATTGTAGCAAAAATTAAGAATACAACTATTCATAGATTACACCAACTAGATTATTGTAAGAGTCAAAAAAATTGTAATGAATGGCAAACGTCTCCAAACTCAAGTGTGATCCAATATCGTTATAAGAAATGTCTAAAATTTGTTAGACTTTAATTTCACATAATGTAATTATGAGCATCTTGGGCAGATCTTCCCATAAGGTGAGAATGGTTCTTCGGAAATCAATGGGTGGACCTGAGAGATTGAAGAGCAGCTTCGAACAGCCACAGGGATGGTCAGAGGAAGATAGCCGGAGTGAGCAAATTTGCTGGACTTTGAAAAGCTGTTGGCTTAGGCATCGGGCCTGAGAGGACAGAGCGATAAGATATGCAATGGACACAGAAACTGAGGCAAGGGGAGATTTCAGATCTGGAGAGCTTCCCTCAAGCGGTGTGTTAACACGAGGAGACTTCGTGTTCACATCCGTGTTCAAACCGGAAGGGATTCCTAGATCTGAAGTCTTCAAGGAGTTAGACGAAGGAAGGGTCTACTTCGAGCAAGGAGACAAAGGATCAGAGCCATGCATGGAGCCACTCGGCAGAGTTCACCGAAGCGGAGCTTGGGGTAGAATCAGAAGACAACGGCGAGAAGGGTCTCGAGGAGGAAAGGGAGGTTTTAGAGTTTTTGGGTGGCGGAGGTTTGAGAGGTTTCCTGACCAGAGGTTTGGGAGGAAGCTTCGATTTGGGTGGATGATTTTTCTTGTCCATGGGTTCAAGCTGACGCCGGAGGCCAGAGTAAACGCTAGCGGTGGGGAAGGTTAACGAATGGTTTTTGTTTAGTCGTCCTAGAACTTTGAGAGTCTAAAGCGAGAAGAACGTCCTTTCGTTTGCATGTTTACTTTTAATTGATAAAAAAATGGTATTTTGATCTTTTTAAATTGGAAAAGTGGTAATTTAATAAAGAAATGTGATAATAGCATTTTTAATAGGAGGATCGTAAAAGAGGTTTTTATAATATAAAAATTAAAAATAATAGAACAGTATAAAAAAAATGAGATAAAATTTTTATTCGAGAACCCATGATATTTTAATAAAAAACTTATAGAACACTTGTTTGTTTTAGATTGGTTGAACTTTGATTTTAAAACTAAAAGTTAGATATAAATTGTATCACATTTAAAATATATATTTTTGTTTTGTTTTAGATACCCTAAGGATCTTTCATGATTGAAAATGTTCTAAGTGGTAAATTTGTTAGCTTAAGTTTTTTTAATGGTAGTCTATAATTTTCCCTAAAATTAAACAAGTGAAGAAACAAAAAAAGAATAGAGAGAAAACTCAGTTACTAATTAGAAGTAAATAAAACATCCAACCGATTAAACTAATAGTGAAGATTTAACTAAAAATATCACGAATCAATTATTCATGTTTTTAATTGTACTCTAAAGAAAAAAGAAAAAAAAAATTAGAACCAAGTTTTAAACTGGCATGATTTAATGATTTCTCACGAATATTTAAACGAACGAACAAGATTGGTCCACGTTTGAATCACATGATTTCTCACGAATATTTAAACGAACGAACAAGATTGATCCACGTTTGAATCACACGCGTCCGCGAATGTAAAAAACGTACGAAATTATGAACCTTTATTAATAAAAAAATATTTTGAAAATTTTTGATGCCATTTCAAAATCGAAGCTCACATAAACTAAAGACCTTTTGGGATATTCAAATTTGAAAAACAAAAGACTCAAGAGACTGAGACCCACCACCTCCAAAATCTCTTTCTCTCTCTCTCACTTTCTCGAGAAAATAGTTTCCCTCCTCATTGTATTTGTAGGTTCCTCCATCGCTGTTCCTTTTTACTACCTATATAATTCAAAATTACGACATCAGATAACGCTTCATAGTTTGAGTCGGAACCATAACATTCGGATTGTAGAGTAGAGCCATGGGTTGTCTCTTCCACTGCTTCTTCCGTGCTAAAGACGACGAATCGACTTGTGATTCTGTTTCTCAACTTAAATCCAAAGTAGTAATTTTCATCGCTTCTTTGTTATCTAGATCTTTTAGGGTTGCAATTGTAATCTTAAGCTCATGTTTTTTTTTGGCACTTGAGAGCTGGATTCTTGGTGTTAATATCTTTGTTTTTGTGATGATTTCAGGGAGGTCATGAATCGAAGAATCGTTTGTCAGCTTTGTTTTTATCTGAAGGTGATAAAAATCTCTTCCTATGGTTTGAAGAAACAAGGTCTTACTTGTTTCTTGTTTTTTTACTTTTTAGAGAACGGAGCTTCTTCGCCTTCTCATGACAGAGAGGGATCTACTTTAAATTCAATGCATATTGACAAAAATCTCAAGGATGAGGTATGTTCAAATGATGTGGTTTTATTCACTCAGGATCAAGATTTAGTTAGCATTCTCTGACTTTACTGGATTTCTCCAGTTATCAAGCTTTTGTCATTCATTTGTACGTCGGAGACCGTGATTATGTTTGCTTGAGACACGTGTTCTTGTTTTGCTTGAAATGTGATACTTGAGCTAAAGCTCGAAGTTGTTCTGTGTTTATGTAATTGAGGAAGTTTGTCTAGACTCTAATATAGTATGCTTCGTTTCTATCAGGAATGTATTGTACATTTCACAACCTTTGGATTTGTTTTCTTCTTTCTGCTTTTCATTCTTATATTTAATTTTATTTTCCTCTGTTTTGGTGTGCTCAGGTATATCAAGTTATGGGGTTTTAGAACTGATTCTTTGTAAAGAATGTAGATGAATGTAGTCTATTTATCCACTCATCGTTTTCCAAGTATGGTGAAATGTGCTTAACTTGCATTAGTGTCTGCATCTTTACTTTGGAATTTATCTGTAATTTGTGCAAGAGTTTGGCAGATATCTTTTTGCATATAATATTAGAATTTCACTGTCAGTTCCCTCAAATTGAGAACCTAACTTCACTTTAATTTACTTGTGGACTGTGGAGCTACAGGCCCAGTTTCTCACTAAACTGGAAACCCCTCAACATGGAAAACATTTTGGATCTTCCCCTCCATGGGTTTCCAGTAACGCTGATGCAGTGCTTCACTTCGTTGAGAAAAAAAATGAGCCCTGTGAAGAAATGGGAAGATCATTAGATACTTCAGAGCAAACTCCTGAGAGGTGAACTGCTAGATGTTACTCAGCTTAATATCACTTTTAGCTGAGCTTTTGTAAAGTAAAAGAATCTTAGTTCTCCTTTCAATTGCTTTCTAGAACTGGCATTATTGCATATCCTAACATGTATATTTATCACACAAGATTTCTAGAGGTTATCAATGGAGCTGGAATTTACTCTTTTTCTTGTTTTGACAATATCAGTTGCTTAACCGATGCTTGTAACAATGCAAGGATCTCTTCTGCATCTAGTGATGCTTGTGAAGAAAGCATTGGTACAGCGTTCAAGGATGATGTGGATATAACCGGCATGGTGTCACTCAAAGCTGAAAACGTTAAGAGAAAGACAAAGTCAGCGCGGTCTGAATGTGATTTTGATCAATCTTACTCTTCTAGCTTTTCCACGAACAGCACTTCAAGGAATCCTGAGATGGCTGTAAATACTAATATCTCAGCAACCTCGCCTAATCCAACATCATTGAAGCTATCTGATGACATTCAAACTCCTGGAACCATCTTTCCTACAAATATAGAATCAGCAGGAAGAGAAAGACCTAGAATCAGGTCTCAGTTCGTGTATTCAGCTTCCAATCCAATTGAAAATGCCTCCTTATATAAGCTCCCGGAAGATTCAAATGAGAGCCTAGAAAAAGCTAAAGTCCAGGCTTGCAAAGAGAAGACAGAAAATGAATCTCCCACATCAACAATTTGTGAGGGAAAGATGGAAGAGAGTTCAGATGAAAAATACCATATAGTCGAAACTAGTAGCCCTCCTTGGGTGAATCAGGGTAAAAATAAGAGTGACAAAAACATGAAGGCTTCATCCATAACTCCTGGGGACATACCTATCATTGGAATGGTTGCAGCTCACTGGAATGAGAAAGAACAATCTCAAATCTCACCCAAATGGTGGGATGGTAATGGGATACCAAACTCTACAAACAAGTACAAAGAGGTACTCTCATGTTTCTTTTGTAATCTCTAGGCTTCTGCACATTTCCTCTCATTTATTATATACGTAGGATTTACTTTTCTTAATGCAGGACCAGAAAGTGAGTTGGCACGCAACACCTTTTGAAGAGAGACTGGAGAAGGCACTTTCAGAAGAAGGTGGTCAAGGTTTCATCCCTCCAAGGTACAGTTTTCTCCTTCCTTTTGCAGTTAATATATGCAAATTCGAAATGCATAAATGCTTTTATTGTGTTATTAGATCACATTGATGAAACTATTTTGGGATTTGAAGATAGTACCAAATTATGCATAATCTTGTTGTTTTGCAGAAAACTTGAAATAGTGGAAGAGACTGAAAGGGACACGGCCATATCACACCTACGACGTTCAGCTCCATCCATCTCAGTGGTTTCCTTTTGAATACATGTAGTGTCTATTGAGGTAATATTCTCTCTTGTGATCTCTTTCAGGGCGATTCCGTTCAGACAAAACTTTTTTGATTAGTCTGTACATGAAAGAACAATTAACTGAAACGTGTTGTGTAGCTATGTTCTCGAATACTAAATAAGATATATGTCTCAAAAAAATATTGTGTTACTTTACCCCAAAGAAAACAACACAATGTAGTATATATCTCAACTCAAGAACTACAAAATGAAAGTTTTAACTGATGGTTTTAAGTCTATGGATTATTGGATACACGATAATATATGTGATAGTATCACATGTATTCTTGTAATTTTATTGTATACTAAATTATTTTGTGGAAACTCCACATATCCTCTGACATTTGGATCCACCATTATTTTCAGATCCTGAAATGGAGCAACGGTGAGGTCCCATCGAGTCCTCTAGCCAAGTAATGTCTAGCCATCTCGGACGTGGTTGTGTCTCGGTACTTGGGAGGGTTTTGCTCAGATAGAAGTTCTTTGATAGGTCCATATACTTGTTCATTTGGTAGGGTGTGCATGAAGAAAGATGCGCTTGAAATGCGCGGTTCTTGGCTTCTATTTGCCAAAACCCTGTGCTCCACACTTACAAACTTATCGTTTGTTATAAGCTGCAAGCAACCATTGAAAAAAAAAAGTTGAGATTTGTCAAAACATGGAAGATTTGATTGGTGTATTAAGTTTCTGTAAAACAAATTAACATATTTGCCTGTAAGAGATCTCCTAGGTTAACGATAAGAGCTTGGGGATTAGGAGGAACATCGATCCAGTATCCATCATGGAGAACTTGAAGTCCTCCAATGTGGTCTTGAAGAAGAATAGTGATAAAAGATATATCTGTGTGTGAACTGATCCCAAAGGTTCGATCAGGTTCTGGACAAGGTGGGTAGTAATGTGAGAGTAACGACAAGCTCTTGGCGCAGTCTAGTTCTTTGAGGTGGTTAGGTTTTAATCCGAGAGCTTCTGATAACAGCTCAAAGATTAGCTCTCCTAACTTCATCATTCGCTTGGAGTACTCCAACATGATTTCCCTGAAATATTGTTAGTTAGGTAAATTTTATAACCGAACCAAACCGAAATTCGTCACCTCAAAATCGAACCAAATTCGACCTTTTTGTAACCGAACCGATTAAGCTGAATAATAAATAGAGAAAAATATCTTTTACATGGACTAACACTAACACTAATTTAATATCTGCAAATTACAATTAAAGATACTTAAAATATAGTAATATTATGAATATTTACATTTATATTCATAATTGTTATAATTTTCTACTCAAACCCCTTTATTCAAATCAAAAGGAACAAAAGTAAATTTTAACTTTATTCACATCCAAATCTTAAAACCCGAAAAAGTGAACTCTCAATTACATTCTAGCACACTCTGTATTAGCATTCTAACACTTTCTATAAAAGTTCATAGAACTCTCAATTACATTCTAACATTACATTCTAAATAGTTAATTTAAGAAACTGACTTGAAAAAGAAAAAAAAAATCCGGTTCTTAAGTTTTTGCGTTTAACACTTTTAATAAATATATATATATATATATAAAGGTCAATTGCAAAAGAAATTTATTTTAAGAAAACTTATAACTAACATAAGGGTATTATTTTGTTTAGCTTAAAATAACTAGTTGTGGAGCGGATGGAAACAAATCTGATAAGAAAGACGATTCAAGATAATATGGTGGAGACAAATATAGATGAAACATAGCAGTGGTCAAATGTTTTGCCGTCTAAAGTAAGAAATCCAATAGGGAACTAAGTTATATAAAACAGCACAAAGTCAATTGGTTCTGCATCAAAAATTTTAGTTAAGTCTCCGAAAAAAAAAGATAAATCATTGAGAATGAGGACAACACATAGGGAAATGTGCTCAACACTGCCATAGTGGCTAATTCCGAAATGTAAAAGAGTAAGAAAGTAGATATGAAATATGTGAAAGACGATAAATGAGTTGGAGAGAAATGACGACATCCACTTTTGCATGATGCGAAGAAAAAGAAAACGAACACTTAATAGAGAAATAAGTTATATAAAACAGCACAAAGTCAATTGGTTTTGCATCAAAAAATTTAGTCCTAAGTCTCTGAAAAAGAAAGATAAATCATTGAGAATGAGGACAACACATAGGGAAATGTGCTCAACACTGCCATAGTGGCTAATTCCGAAATGTAACAGAGTAAGAAAGTAGATATGAAATATGTGAAAGACGATAAATGAGTTAGAGAGAAATGACGACATCCACTTTTGCATGATGCGAAGAAAAAAAAAACGAACACTTAAGAGAATTTTAACTCCAGTAGATTCAACCTAAATATAATTGTAGTCAAAAGTATAATTAAAAATGTTTGAAAAGGTAATGTCCGTAAATAAAATAAAATATTTTAAAATTCGAATATACTCAATAATTTATATTTATAAAAGATTTAAACTAAAATTCCATGCGTGTGTGGGTCCATAATCTAGTTTATTCTAAGAAAACTTATAACTATCGTACTGGTATTATTTTGTTTGGCTTAAATAGTTATTTTAAGCTAAATTCATCACCTTGTTTCAGTTTGGGACCAGTCTACCCAATAAATGTATTTTCTCTCTCTCTCTCTCTATTAAGAATATCTAGTGATGTCATTAAAATTTGAAACTTAAGAAAACAAAAAAAAAAAATCGTACCGACATATCGCAGGTAAGTCCTCTACATGTGGAACATCAGGAGCCATAACCGTAGTTAAAGTATCTCTCCAGTTGGCAGCTTGAGAGCTATAGAGATCGAAATTAGTGTTATACTTAACCTTTTTGGTGATATCACGACTATAGAACGTTTTCTTCACTTCTGAGCCCTGCTCATGAAACCCACAAATCCCACCTTTCATCTTCTCCATCACATCAATTGGAATCCCATGGTTAATCACCTGGAAGAACCCGAACTTCTCAACCGCATCTCTCACTCTCTTGATCACACTCTTTCGCGTGACCGTGGACTCGAACACGCCGCCACCTAGATCGATTGTTGGAACCTCCAACGTTGAGGAAGGTTTAGGGTTTGTAACGGTAGCATGCGGGTGATGGAAAATGCGTGGGATATGTGTGATCCCGGCGTCGATGAGACCCTTCACGCCAATTTTCATCTCGTCGAATGCTTTTACCTCACCGGTACGATCATAGTTTCCCACCATTGTGTCTGTCGTTTCTTATACGAGAAGGAACAAGGTTGAAGAAATTAGAGAGAAACTTTTGTGCTCCTAGTTTTTTGAATCATATGTAAATGACCTCTCCGTATATATAACAACACAAAAGTATTTGGTGTATGTGTGAATCAAAAACAATTTCAAAGTTGAAATAATAACAATTTCTTTCCGCAACGATTGGTTGATGTGTATATGTCATAAGCCCATGTGATACAGTCCTTGAATCCATCTAGTGCCGGTCCTAAATATTCTGGGACATTGTACGAAAAAAAACGAAAAGTAGTTACCTTTTGAATTTATAAATAAGTAGTTAAATATCAGCGTTACACTGCGTGATTCTATTTAGATTATTTTTTGTATTTATTGATTTAATATATTTTATTTTATAAAAAATATATTTTTTATTTAGATAAAAAAATATAGAAACAAATATACCACAAACTAATATTCTTGTAATCAAACAAAGACTAATTTATGCGGTAGCGTGGTCTCTCCGAAATCATTTTTAATGATTTAACTTCTCTCTCTCTTTACAAATTTATTTTTTTTTAATTCAATTTTTATTTTTTCCTTGAGCTTAAGTCATTGAAATATTTTCCTCCTATTTATTAGAATCATCTATGTGAATTTCTTCCCAAAATATTGAAATCATATTTGCATAACTGTCTCCAATAATTTCATCCAAAAGTTACAAAAATAATATTTTTTAAGGAGTAAAAACTATGAATTTTTGGTCTTTCTTACAACAACTTCGCCAGTTCAATGTCCAATTAAATATTTTACTTTATTCCTACGATTCTTTGTCTTATCTCAATTTCTTTGGAACAATATCTCCAAATTTATCTTGAATCTCTCATCAACTGCACCAACATCAAAACATTAGTTTTTTTTTACAATAACTTTGATGGACATATCTAAAATCTTTCGATGAAATAAAATTAAAATAAAGATTAGATCTTTCACATAATAGACTCACATATTAGACTCCACTGGAGCTCGGTGACGTTTGTCGGTCACTACATCTTCGACTTTTTTACAATAGTCTAAATGGTGTGATCTCTGAATCGTTGTCTTCTTTATATTTGCTACAAATTTTTAGTTTTTCCAAACAACAACGATCTTCGGTACATTCCTAAAGAGTATCCTTTTAAGTTTTGGATCTCTTCAAATCTAGCTTCTCACCAATAATCTCACATCTGAAGAGTTTCCAATTTTAATTTTCGCTTGTAAGAGTTTGAGACCCTAATTTCATCTCGTATTAATATTTTAGCGTGATTCCGGTAGATTTATCTCCCGGAAGATATTATTTGTAATCCGCTCTATGTTGCGAATATTTTTTAATAAAATTTTCTTAATAATTATTTTCAAATATTTTTATTGATTCAATCTTGAATTTGTATATATGATATAAGGTTTTAAAAATTTATAAATGACTTAGTTTGAATTATAGTAAAAAATACTCGGCTAATTAAGGTCAATACACTCTATTTTTTTTTAAAACATCAAAGAATCCTCCAATCTAGCTAAATAAAACTAATCAACTATATTGTATAAATTTATATATGACTTAGTTTATATTATAGTAAAATTAATTGGCTCATTTTAGTTAAATACACTCCATTGTTAAAACATCAAATTAACCTCAAATCTAACTATTTCAAATATTTAATATCCAAAAAATATATTTCTCTATTCTTTGATAATTTTTCTTACAAATGGGCATCTAAAACATACAAACCCAATGATAATTTGGCATAAAATAAGCTTATTTGTATGTTATTTTTAAAATATTGTGATTGAATTTTTCTTATAAAATGGGCTTCTAAAATATGCAAACCCAATGATGGTTTGACATAAAATAAGCTTAAGTGTATTATTTAAAATGTTTTGATTGGTTATTTGTTTTAACCTTGAAAAAATTGATGTGTCAATATCTGAAAAGACACAACAAATTTTATTCTATTGATTCTAGTATAATTCTGTTTTTTTTTTCATTCTTATAGTTCGAGCCAAACAAAATATATTCATGAAACACATACGATATTTTTTGTCCTTTTATTAATTAAGTTTTGAGAACCACACAATCAAGAGTCGTGTTATCACCCTTTTTTCTTTCCTCAGCTCAAATATTTCAACGTAATATTCTGCTCTTGTGGCCGACCTCCACCGTCCAACTTTAATGTATGTCAATATTTATCCCTCGCTAATCTCAACAGCTGACGATAATGCCAACTCTATCATTATTACCCAAATTACGTTTTCTTGTGAACTTGGTCGTCTCACCACATTCCTCTCTATAATCTTAACATGTTAAATGTTACCAAATAATTCGAGCAAATTACCTTTTTTTTTTTTTTTTGTTAACTCAGAAGTAGGTCATAGGCTTTTTGGGAGAAGCCCAGACTAATCCTCTGGGGAAGTGTAACTCACGGATAGACCCTCTCTCCGAGTATGCAAATGGGCGCCGAAAGCAAAGATCCATATCCGTGAGTGTTTAATAGCGAGGGAGGAAGATCGAACTCAAGTTGGGAGAATCACCAACCACCACTGAGCTCGCCTTACCACTAGTCCGCCACCTCCTAGACCAAATTACTTTAATTGGAACATCGATGTTCAAAACATCTAATTCAAAACATATTTTTCGAGGTTATTATGATCTTGTAGAATAAGTCAAGGGCTTCTGATAGAGTTAAAGGCAGTAAGTAATAAACGAATGATACTAAGAAAACACAACCCTAATTTAGAAAAAGAAAAATAAATTAATCCAATGAGTTATGCAATTAGAATCAAGATACTACTAGAAGCTAAGATTATAAATAAGTTAAGCCCAATGTGTCTGTGTGGAACATGGTACATCCGTGTGTTCACCATTATTTTTAGACCCTGAAATGGAGCATTGGGGAAGTCAGATCCAGTCCTCCAGCACATTGGTTTCTGGACAATTCGGAGTGGGTTGTACTCTCTTCAGACATGGTTGGGTATTTTTGGGGATAAAAGCTTTTTAATGGGTCCATGCACAGTTTATGTGGAGTGCATGCAAAAAGATGAGACCTTAAAGTCCAAATCGAACTTTATAAAAACGATTAAAGCATCAAATTAAATGATTTACAACAATTTATAGTGGCTCAATTTCAATACAAGAGGTAATTTAACTTACCGTTGTTGCAAATTTTAAGTTTTAACTATGATAAATTGGATAAGCTTTCTTACAATTCTCTTTTTTTTTTGTCTATATCAAATGAATAAAAAAAGAGAAAATTTTTAAAATTAACACATTGCAAATCTCAAAGTTTGCAATCACACTTATCAGAAAAAATATCAGAAGAAATAAAATTAGTAAAATGCGCTGTTATATACAGTAAATATCAACCACACGAAGACGGAATCATACCTGAACAAGATAATATATGTTTTGAGTTATTATCAGAAATAGAACCAGGAAAGAATTATCCACATCTATTTCACACAGATAATCCTCAATTAAATAATATCTCAGATATGTTACCATGGATAATAAAATTTCATTGTTGCAATAATAAAGAACTAATTAAAATTGAGTTAGAAAATGCAAAAGAAAAAATTATAGAATTAATAAACGATTATAAAATAAATGTCAAGGAAAAAAAAACATATACTAGATCTATCTAATATTATAGAGACATTACAACGAATTGAACAAAAACGAAATATTATTTGTCTAACAAAAAATGAATTAAATAAAATACTCGATCATAAGCATAAAACAATTATAATTCCCGAAAAGGAAAATAAAATTGAGAACTCATCAGTTATAATTACTAGACCAGTCCATGGATGAATGTAAATATACATTAGCTTTGCAAATAGAACATCTTGACAAATTTATGTCATATCTTGACATAAGGGGGGAAGATGATAGAGATAATAAACAAAACAACTTTTCAATAAAAACAAATCAAAACGATTATACAAATGAAATAGTTTACGAATATGAATCTGAGGATGGAAATCTTTATGATATAGATAATGATAATCCATATGATTACCAAAATCCTAATTAAATGATGCGACCTTAAAGTCCAAATCGAACTTTATAAAAACGATTAAAGCATCAAATTAAATGATTTACAACAATTTATAGTGGCTCAATTTCAATACAAGAGGTAATATAACTTACCGTTGTTTCATATTTCAAGTTTTTAACTATGATAAATTGGATAAGCTTTCTTACAATTCTCTTTTTTTTTTTTGTCTATATCAAATGAATATAAAAAAAGAGAAAAAATTTAAAATTAACAGACATCTTCGCCAAAGCTGCAAATTTCAAAGTTTGCAATCACATCTATAGCAACTTGGACTTGTAAACCCTTTCACGCCCTTGATCTCATGTCTTCTAATCCGTGGACATCACATTCTTTTTCCTTTAACTAGTTTCCTCCCTAGTATTCTTTCTATGTTAATGCTTTGAATGAAGTGATGCTTCACTAGTTTCTAAGCTTAACCGACTAAGTTCGAGGAGGAGTATTTATCAAGCCTATCTAGCATCGTCTTGTTCGTAAGCATGTAATAAGGCCGAGGCTACTTGAATAAGATGAGAAGTGTAGAGGCCTAAAGAATTGATGGCCCATGCAGATGCTAGGCCGGAAAAGAAACATCTTTGTCTCCTGTTGTAACCGTTGGGAAGAAGAGCGACATGTGACTTTAGTTTGAATTCAGGTGACTTTCACTCTTGGACGAACCACTCTCCTTTCTCTTCATGTCATTTTCGTCTCTTATTTGTGTTAGGGTTTATACTCATGCTGTCTCCATGTAAACGAGACTGTAACCACATTGTTTACTTACCAATCCAAGACAACTCTTTCTCTCTTCTCTTTCTGGCATTTTACTCTTCTTTTACTTATTGTTTCCCGCAAATTCTAACATGGCCAAATTGTAAAAATTAAGATGTTGAATATACATGGCCAAATTGTAATATACTTAAACTCAATATATAATAAATTTTAAGATATTGAATATCTAGGTCTATACATTCTTTCCAATTTGCAATATTAATTTGGATTATAGCCGATGCGGGCACCTAAGAAATACAGACAACATGGTACATTTTTTTGAGTCTGCGATAAGCTTTCTTTCATAAGGTACGGAACAATCAAGTGAAAAACTATAGAAGAACTGAGCTATGTTGGTAAAAACCAAATTTTTTTCTTTTTTTCAGATCTTGAAATCAAGCAACACAGAGTTTCCATCGAGTCCTCTTGCCATGTAATAATGACTTGTGTACTCAGTGACGGTAGTGTCTCTATACCTGGGTAGGTTTTGCTCTGACAAAAGCTCTTTAATCGGTCCATAAACTCGCAAACTCGGTAAAGGATGCACAAAGAAAGATGCGACTGAGATCCGTGGCTCTTCACTTTTATTAGCCAAAACTCTATGCTCCACGCTCACAAACTTGTCATTCGTTATTAGCTACATAACAAAACACACAAACAAGTATTAACGTTTTTTTTTTATTTTTAATAACAAGTATGAATTTGTATCGAACAAACGGTTTGATTCAGGTCACAATAACTGACTTGCCTGTAAAAGATCTCCGAGGTTAACTAGAAGAGCTCTTGGAACAAAAGGAACATTGACCCAATAACCATTGTGAATAACTTGAAGCCCACCAATGTGATCTTGAAGAAGAATAGTGAGAAAAGATCTGTCTGAATGCTGACTTGTGCCGAAAGTTAGATCAGGCTCAGGACAAGGCGGGTAGTAATGAGAAAGCATAAATAAACCGTTTGTGCAATCCATTTCTTTCAAATAGTTAGGATTCAGCCCTAAAGCTTCTGATAAAAGCTCAAAGATTAGTTCCCCTAGTTTCATCACTCGTTTCGAATACTCCAACATGATTTCCCTAAAACATTCACACAAAGTATGGATCTTTAGATTGACCAAGACACTAAGTTATAGTCTTCTTTGTTTCTTATAAAGATTAAAAATAAGAGAAACTATATATCGTACCCACAAATCTTAGGTAAGTCCTCTGTTTTAGGAACATCAGGGGACATATAACAACTCAATGTATCCCTCCAATTCGCTGAAGGAGAGCTATAAAGATCGAAATTACTGTTATACTTAACCTTTTTGGTGATATCACGAGTATAAAACATTTTCCTCACTTCTGAGTCTTGCTCATGAAACCCACGAATCCCATCTTTCATCTTCTCCATAACATCAAGTGGAATCCCATGGTTAATCACCTGGAAAAACCCGAACTTCTCA
>SMJT01000066.1:49041-100354 GCA_004349715.1 Crucihimalaya himalaica
TTCAGATCTTGAAATCAAGCAACACAGAGTTTCCATCGAGTCCTCTTGCCATGTAATAATGACTTGTGTACTCAGTGACGGTAGTGTCTCTATACCTGGGTAGGTTTTGCTCTGACAAAAGCTCTTTAATCGGTCCATAAACTCGCAAACTCGTAAAGGATGCACAAAGAAAGATGCGACTGAGATCCGTGGCTCTTCACTTTTATTAGCCAAAACTCTTGCTCCACGCTCACAAACTTGTCATTCGTTATTAGCTACATAACAAAACACACAAACAAGTATTAACGTTTTTTTTTTATTTTTAATAACAAGTATGAATTTGTATCGAACAAACGGTTTGATTCAGGTCACAATAACTGACTTGCCTGTAAAAGATCTCCGAGGTTAACTAGAAGAGCTCTCTGGAACAAAAGGAACATTGACCAATAACCATTGTGAATAACTTGAAGCCCACCAATGTGATCTTGAAGAAGAATAGTGAGAAAAGATCTGTCTGAATGCTGACTTGTGCCGAAAGTTAGATCAGGCTCAGGACAAGGCGGGTAGTAATGAGAAAGCATAAATAAACCGTTTGTGCAATCCATTTCTTTCAAATAGTAGGATTCAGCCCTAAATCTCTGAATAAAGCTCAAAGATTAGTTCCCCTAGTTTCATCACTCGTTTCAATACTCCAACATGATCCCTAAAACATTCACACAAAGTATGGATCTTTAGATTGACCAGACACTAAGTGATAGTCTTCTTTGTTTCTTATAAAGATTAAAAATAAGAGAAACTATATATCGTACCCACAAATCTTAGGTAAGTCCTCTGTTGTAGGAACATCAGGGACATATAACAACTCAAGGTATCTCTCCAATTCGCTGAAGGAGAGCTATAAGATCGAAATTACTGTTATACTTAACCTTTTTGGTGATATCACGAGTATAAAACATTTTCCTCACTTCTGAGTCTTGCTCATGAAACCCACGAATCCCATCTTTCATCTTCTCCATAACATCAAGTGGAATCCCATGGTTAATCACCTGGAAACCCGAACTTCTCAGCCGCCTCTTTGATCTTCGCGATTACGCTCTTTCGCATGACGGTAGACTCGAAAACACCTCCTTGAGATCGATTGTCCGATAACCATGGTTGTCGAGGAAAGAAGTGGATTTGAGTCGAGTGGTTAGTTTGAGAAGTGGGTGATGGAGATACGTGGGATCCGAGAAATTCCGGTATCGACAAGACCCTTTACACCTATCTTCATCTCGTCGAAAGCTTTTAACTCAGTAGCACGATCGTATGTTGCTTCCATCTTCTTCTCTTCCTTCTTTCTTTTGTGTGTCAAGAAACAGAACAAGAGATAACATCAATGGAATTAGTTTGACTAATAAAGAACAATTTCTCAGATAACATCAATGGAATTAGTGTGACTAATAAGGGAACAATTTCTCAGATAACATCAATGGAATTAGTTTGACTAATAAGGGAACAATTTCTCAGATAAGATCCTTATCTATCGACACATTTTCTAGAAATGTGTTTGAATAAAAAGTTTGACTAAGAGATAACATCAATGGAATTAGTTTGACTAATAAGGGAACAATTTCTAAGATAAGGTCCTTATCTATCGACACATTTTCTAGAAATGTGTTTGAATAAAAAGTTTGACTAAGAGATAACATCAATGGAATTAGTTTGACTAATAAGGGAGCAATTTCTCAGATAAGGTCCTTATCTATCGACACATTTTCTAGAAATGTGTTTGAATAAAAAGTTTGACTAAGAGATAACATCAATGGAATTAGTTTGACTAATAAGGGAACAATTTCTCAGATAAGATCCTTATCTATCGACACATTTTCTAGAAATGTGTTTGAATAAAAAGTTTGACTAAGAGATAACATCAATGGAATTAGATTGACTAATAAGGGAACAATTTCTAAGATAAGGTCCTTATCTATCGACACATTTTCTAGAAATGTGTTTGAATAAAAAGTTTGACTAAGAGATAACATCAATGGAATTAGTTTGACTAATAAGGGAGCAATTTCTCAGATAAGGTCCTTATCTATCGACACATTTTCTAGAAATGTGTTTGAATAAAAAGTTTGACTAAGAGATAACATCAATGGAATTAGTTTGACTAATAAGGGAACAATTTCTCAGATAAGATCCTTATCTATCGACACATTTTCTAGAAATGTGTTTGAATAAAAAGTTTGACTAAGAGATAACATCAATGGAATTAGTTTGACTAATAAGGGAGCAATTTCTCAGATAAGGTCCTAATCTATCGACACATTTTCTAGAAATGTGTTTGAATAAAAAGTTTGACTAAGAGATAACATCAATGGAATTAGTTTGACTAATAAGGGAACAATTTCTCAGATAAGGTCCTTATCTATCTACACATTTTCTAGAATAACACCTGTTATAAAATTTATTTACAAAAATAAGTAAAAGACCAAAAAACCCACTTGAATTATTATATTTACATTACAAGACAATAATCTAACCAAGCACTATAATCATTATATTTACACTACTTTAAATGACTAACGAATCATTATGAGATAAAATAAAACATTTATCAGAAAAATATCAGAATAAATAAATTAGTAAAATGCGCTGTTATATATAGTAAATATCAACCGCACGAAGACGGAATCATACCTGAACAAGATAATATATGTTTTGAGTTATTATCAGAAATAGAACCAGGAAAGAATTATCTACATCTATTTCACACAGATAATCCTCAATTAAATGATATCTCAGATATGTTAGCATAGATAATAAAATTTCATTGTTGCAATAATAAAGAACCAATTAAAATTGAGTTAGAAAATGCAAAAGAAAAAATTATAAAATTAATAAACGATTATAAAATAAATGTCAAGGAAAAAAAAACCTATACTATATCTATCTAATATTATAGAGACATTAAAACGAATTGAACAAAAACAAAATATATTTGTCTAACAAAAAATGAATTAAATAAAATACTCGATCATAAGCATAAAACAATTATAATTCCCGAAAAAGAAAATAAAATTGAGAACTCATCAGTTATAATTACTAGACCAGTCCATGGATGAATGTAAATATACATTAGCTTTGCAAATAGAACATCTTGACAAACTTATATCATCTCTTGACATAAGGGAGAAGATGATAGAGATAATAAACAAAACAACTTTTCAATAAAAACAAATAAAAACGATTATACAAATGAAATAGTTTACAAATATGAATCTGAGGATGAAAATAATTATGATATAGATAATGATAATCCATATGATTACCAAAATCCTAATTAAATGATGCGACCTTAAAGTCCAAATCGAACTTTATAAAAACGATTAAAGCATTAAATTAAATGATTTACAACAATTTATAGTGGCTCAATTTCAATACAAGAGGTAATATAACTTACCGTTGTTACATATTTCAAGTTTTTAACTATGATAAATTGGATAAGCTTTCTTACAATTCTCTTTTTTTTTTTTGTCTATATCAAATGAATATAAAAAAAGAGAAAAAAATTAAAATTAACAGACATCTTCGCCAAAGCTGCAAATTTCAAAGTTTGCAATCACATCTATAGCAACTTGGACTTGTAAACCCTTTCACGCCCTTGATCTCATGTCTTCTAATCCGTGGACATCACATTCTTTTTCCTTTAACTAGTTTCCTCCCAAGTATTCTTTCTATGTTAATGCTTTGAATGAAGTGATGCTTCACAAGTTTCTAAGCTTAACCGACTAAGTTCGAGGAGGAGTATTTATCAAGCCTATCTAGCATCGTCTTGTTCGTAAGCATGTAATAAGGCCGAGGCTACTTGAATAAGATGAGTAGTGGAGAGGCCTAAAGAATTGATGGCCCATGCAGATGCTAGGCCGGAAAAGAAACATCTTTGTCTCCTGTTGTAACCGTTGGGAAGAAGAGCGACATGTGACCTTAGTTTGAATTCAGGTGACTTTCACTCTTGGACGAACCACTCTCCTTTCTCTTCATGTCATTTTCGTCTCTTTATTTGTGTTAGGGTTTATACTCATGCTGTCTCCATGTAAACGAGACTGTAACCACATTGTTTACTTACCAATCCAAGACAACTCTTTCTCTCTTCTCTTTCTGGCATTTTACTCTTCTTTTACTTATTATTTCCCGCAAATTCTAACATGGCCAAATTGTAATATACCTAAACTCAATATATAATAAATTTTAAGATATTGAATATCTAGGTCTATACATTCTTTCCAATTCGCAATATTAATTTGGATTATAGCCGATGCGGGCAGCTAAGAAATACAGACAACATGGTACATTTGTTTGAGTCTGCGATAAGCTTTCTTTCATAAGGTACAAAACAATCAAGTGAAAAAAACTATAGAAGAATTGAGCTATGTTGGTAAAGTCCAAATTTTTTTCTTTTTTTTTCAAATCTTGAAATCAAGCATCACAGAGTTTCCATCGAGTCCTCTTGCCATATAATGACTTGTGTACTCAGTGACGGTAGTGTCTCTATACTTGGGTAGGTTTTGCTCAGACAAAAGCTCTTTAATCGGTCCATAAACTTGCAAACTCGGTAAAGGATGCACAAAGAAAGATGCGACTGAGATCCGTGGCTCTTCTCTTTTATTAGCCAAAACTCTATGCTCCACGCTCACAAACTTGTCATTCGTTATTAGCTACAAAACAAATCACACAAACAAGTATGGATTTTTTTTTTTTTTAAGAAGTATGAATTTGTATCGAACAAACGGTTTGAAATATGTCACAATAACTGACTTGCCTGTAAAAGATCTCCGAGGTTAACAAGAAGAGCTCCTGGAACAGAAGGAACATTGACCCAATAACCATTGTGAATAACTTGAAGCCCACCAATGTGATCTTGAAGAAGAATAGTGAGAAAAGATCTGTCTGAATGCTGACTTGTGCCGAAAGTTAGATCAGGCTCAGGACAAGGCGGGTAGTAATGAGAAAGCATAAATAAACCTTTTGTGCAATCCATTTCTTTCAAATAGTTAGGATTCAGCCCTAAAGCTTCTGATAAAAGCTCAAAGATTAGTTCCCCTAGTTTCATCACTCGTTTCGAATACTCCAACATGATTTCCCTAAAACATTCACACAAAGTATGGATCTTTAGATTGACCAAGACACTAAGTTATAGTCTTCTTTGTTTCTTATAAAGATTAAAAATAAGAGAAACTATATATCGTACCCACAAATCTCAGGTAAGTCCTCTGTTTTAGGAACATCAGGGGACATATAACAACTCAAGGTATCTCTCCAATTCGCTGAAGGAGAGCTATAAAGATCGAAATTACTGTTATACTTAACCTTTTTGGTGATATCACGAGTATAAAACATTTTCCTCACTTCTGAGTCTTGCTCATGAAACCCACGAATCCCATCTTTCATCTTCTCCATAACATCAAGTGGAATCCCATGGTTAATCACCTGGAAAAACCCGAACTTCTCAACCGCCTCTTTGATCTTCACGATTACGCTCTTTCGCGTCACGGTAGACTCGAAAACACTTCCTTTGAGATCGATTGTCGGGATAACCATGGTTGTCGAGGAAATAAGTGGATTTGAGTCGGTTAGTTTGAGAAGTGGGTGATGGAAGATACGTGGGATCTGAGAAATTCCGGTATCGACAAGACCCTTTACACCTATCTTCATCTCGTCGAAAGCTTTTAACTCAATAGCACGATCGTATGTTGCTTCCATCTTCTTCTTCTTCCTTCTTTCTTTGTGTGTCAAGAAACAGAACAAAGAGATAACATCAATAGAATTAGTTTGACTAATAAGCCAATAGATAACAACAACAAAAAAAGAGGGAGAAAGTGGAGATGCGGGGTATCGATCCCCGTACCTCTCGCATGCTAAGCGAGCGCTCTACCATCTGAGCTACATCCCCACGATGTTTAGTTGATAATATAAGCTTTTTTTCTCTAGACCATGTACGACTGATTCGAAATGCGAGTGGTGTGTGTGTGTGTTTGGGTCCTTTTGTAAAAGTGACTAATGATTTGAGAATTCGAGATAATGACTAACGATATTAAACAGAGATCAACTAAAGTAGTCGGATATTTCCTGGTATTCGGGTGGGATTAATATTTTAATCTTTAATTACACTGTTTATTTTTGTCGGGTATCTAAACAGTATATGTACCACGAGTGTGCTTGGGCAATTTTTGGAGTAACTAATTAGGAAACTAAAAGCTGAAAAGAATGGAATATAAATAGTTGGATTGAGGGTACTAAGAGGGTTCATTCATGAATTTTAACAGATTTAAAAATTCATATAAAATTTATTAATTTTGAAATCAAACAAAATGAATTTGTAAGTGAAATAATATGGATTTGAGAATAGATTTCAAAATTGAACACTTATGTCATTTAATGTTTAGCTTCCATTTAGTTAAAAAAACTCATATTAGAAACGGTATTTCCTAAAAGATAAGTAAATTTTACTTTGTTTATTAATTCTGAAAGGTATATTACTACATATACACATTCATAATTAACAATTATAGATTTTGTTCAAAGCTTATTAAAGAAAATAATATATATCTAGATTTAAAAATAAAAATGTAAAAAATGAATACCATATAATATTAATTTTTAGTATATTATTTTATTCCACAAACCCCTGATCTTTCAAATACACTGTCCAAGTGTCAAGTCATACACACCTACCAAAAGAAATAATTGAGGCATGTGGTTCAATGGTTAGATAAACGGATAGACTCATTCTCTCACGTTTTATATTGGCTCCACCTACTTGCCTGAGTAAAGCAACCATCTTTTGTTTCCTTCTCTATGTCTTCCTCCTTCCTTTAATTTTTCTTTTCTCCCAAAAAAATAGTTAATTAATCCTTCTTGATTTTATAAAATTATTTGGGATTAATTATGTATTTTATAGATGACAGAAAAAAATAAGTATTTTTATATCCCACCAAAGTCCAAACGTAAACGCAACGCCACGTTTCGCCCACGAGTCGCAATTCTCAGTATTTTTCTGTCTATAAAAATCGCGTCAATGACACTCTCAAAATTCACTCAACAAAGCTTAACCCATAAACTGAGTTGAGTAGTAAAGAGAGAAAAAAAAAACACACACACAAGAATGGTGCTAAAGGTGTACGGACCTCACTTTGCTTCACCAAAGCGAGCTTTGGTAACACTGATCGAGAAGGGTGTCGCCTTCGAGACCATCCCTGTTGATCTCATGAAAGGAGAGCACAAGCAGCCTGCTTATCTCGCTCTACAGGTTCGTTTCTTCTTCTTACTTGATCGCCTCTGATTCTGATGGTTTCTTTTCTTACTATGATTCTTCTTCCGATGCAGCCTTTTGGTACTGTTCCTGCTGTTGTCGACGGAGACTACAAAATCTTCGGTACATTAATTTCAAGAAGTCCTCTAAATTCGTTTGCATAAGAATTAAAGCTTAGAAGTGTGATCTATCTATTAGACTATAAGCTTCCAACTCAAAACCAATTGGTAACATATATCTTATATACTAGTCAGATCACTTGTTTCTTTCCGATGTAGATTGTAGAGATTGTACAATTTGAGCATTCTTTAGGATTGTAGAGATATGATTTGTGTGAGAAGATGTTGTCTGGTTCATGTTTTGTTGTGGTTTTTTGTATAAAGATGGGTTTTGTTGAAATTGTGACAGAGTCACGTGCGGTGATGAGGTACGTAGCAGAGAAGTACAGGTCACAAGGACCTGACCTTTTGGGGAAAACCGTCGAAGACAGAGGTCAAGTTGAGCAATGGCTAGACGTGGAAGCGACCACTTACCACCCACCGCTATTGAACCTGACGCTACACGTAATGTTCGCATCAGTTATGGGATTCCCATCTGATGAGAAAGTGATTAAGGAGAGCGAAGAGAAACTCGCGGCTGTTCTTGATGTCTACGAGGCACATCTCTCAAAGAGCAAGTACTTGGCCGGTGATTTCGTGAGTTTGGCTGATTTGGCTCACCTCCCGTTCACTGATTACTTGGTTGGTCCTATTGGGAAGGCTTACATGATCAAAGATAGGAAGCACGTTAGTGCGTGGTGGGATGATATTAGCAACCGTCCTGCGTGGAAGGAGACTCTTGCCAAGTATTCATTCCCGGCTTAAGATGATTCTTCTTCTTCTTCTTCTTCTTCTTGGTGATGTTGCTTGTGTTTTATGTGAGCTTTAATAAAAGTGGAACTATATGCCTCTTTGTGTATGTTAACTTCCTCTGCGTTCTCTTTCCTTTTGTAATTTAATAAGTATCGGTTAACTCTTTAGTGAGGCTTTCAATTCAAGGAAATTATCTGATACTTAGTTTTACTTTCAGTTTCACTTGATTGGTTAGCTTAAAAATTATCAATTAAGTTAATGAGAAGAAATCAGATTTACTTAGGTAAATTAGAAATGTCTCTAGTGTCGATGTGGATGCATGATTGTGGCTTCATCTTCGGGTAGACGAGTCATTGGTTCATACATTTGGTTTAAGGAATGGGTTACTACTTGATTGTTCGGTTACTACTTGATTGTTCGATTCATGACTTGTTCGGAATGACCAGTTTGGGTGTGAATGGGTGTCACAAAAAAGTGAGTGACTTGGGTATCAATTCAAATCCGCGAACGAAAGCTTGACTGACCGACGGTCCAAACAGTACTAAAAGTATATACATATACGGATATACTTATATATTTATACGTTTTTTGTTGTTATTATTTGAACTGCACTGTATTTTTCTCGCATTTGTTCCGTACGTTACCAATCGTAGCCTAAAACTTGAGTGATTACTCTTACAACTAAATGGTTTGTTCGAACCAAGTCATGACATCTTTGGATCGATTGCATCAATTAAATATTATTGATTTGTCCATCTTAATCTAGTGAGATATAATTACCGTTTTCACTAAATAAATTCAGTTCACTTTGCATGTTTTGGTTTTTAGGTAAGGTACAAATGGTAAACTGTTGGATTAGCGCGCAACGCGATTGGAGACCTAATGGATGTATCCTTAATATCTAAAAAAAAGTGCTCAATCTATCTTATTAACTGCATATTGACTTTAAGTCAGTAGCTAAAAGATACGAACTGAAGTCTGAAATTGATGCTACCATTGAAATAGATTGCGGTTTAGGTCGGGACGTGGTTCGACCGAAAAGTAGTCCTGCGAACATATTTGGGCTTCTTCAACTCGGCCTTTTGATATATAATTAAGCATTTAAATTTGGTTATCCTTTTCACCACCTAGGGAGGTTTCTAATACACCCACTGAACTACCGAGTCTTCGTCGTAATAAGCTTTTAATATTTTTAATAACCTTTATTGATCGTTTGGGTCCACTGATCGATACAAATTATACAGTATACCCTCTATTATGATAAAGTTGGTGTTGATAATTCGATCACTAATTTTTGTTTAAACATCTACTCCCTCTGTTTCAATTTAAGTGTAGTTTAAGGATTTTACACACTTATTAAGAAAAACATTCAAATCTTTTGTTTTACCCCTAATTAATATGTTTTATAATTTTTCATTGGTCAAAACATTTAAACAGTAGGGATAAAACTAGAAATTTTTAAAAACATTTGCATTGAAAACCTAAAACAACACTTAAATTGAAACAAATTTTAAAACCTAAAACTACAAATAAAATGAAACAGAGGGAGTAATAATTACGTTGAATATACTAATGCTGTCTGTCAGGATAAAATTAACCAAATAATTCGGTTCATTAGATCACGTTTTATATGTTTATGGAATATTCTCAGTTTCCTTGCACTCACCAACCTAATTTTAATTTTAACCGGCCAACTTTGGTTCTCCTTTTTTTTGGTTTGTGCTAAGTCTGATTACAATTATACAAATCTTATTTGACTTATATACGCTTTAATCGGTATATTATTTACCAGTACGAGGTATATTATTTAGACAATTATCATTCACAAAAGCAATACCAAAAGCATTACCGAAAACAGTATTTTTAGTTTTTTTTTTTTACCGTTTCTTCTTACTAATATTTTGTATCATTTTTTAGCTATTTTATTATTGCTTACTGTTTTTTATACCCACTAAAAACTTTGTAAATTAATTTATCTAAACGTCGTTAAAGAAATGAGAATCATTATCACATTATGGCATCTTCTTTTATTATTACAATAAAGTGGGGAATATCTTTCCGGTCGGTCTTAATCAAATATATTTGATATCATTACAACAAGTGGCCTCTTTATGAGGCTTATTAAAATAAATAAATAAATAAATAAATAGGAGTCACATTTATAAAACAAAAACAAAAACAGTAATTCATAATTAGATGTATAATTTCGTGCTGAAAAGTCAAAAACGACGTGAAACGATGCCGCCACCGATACCCGAAAACACATGTCTAAATACTGATAAGTCCGACCGCGTTTACCATACGACCGCTAACGCAGCAAACCAGATCCCTCTCTCTCTCTCTCTCTCTCTATATATATATATATATATATATAAATATAGTGCGAGTTTAGAAGAAACTTGATAAAAGAAGAAGAAGAAGAGAAAATGGTGTTGACGATCTATGCTCCTTTATTCGCTTCTTCAAAACGAGCTGTGGTGACTTTAGTGGAGAAGGGAGTATCGTTCGAAACCGTCAATGTCGATCTCATGAAAGGTGAACAGAGAAAGCCTGAGTATGTTGCGATTCAGGTTTGTCATCTCCAATTTTTAAATTATCTTTTAACTTTTTACCCGGCGATTTTTTTCCGATTTTGATATTTTCCGATCGATGCAGCCTTTCGGTAAAATCCCTGTGCTTGTCGATGGAGACTACAAAATCTTCGGTACACTTCTTCTTTTTTTTGATCCAGATTTTGCTATTCCTGAGTCATATGATATGATCAGGTGATGATATGAGTCATGAATGATGATGGACTGATCATTTGCGATCATGATCAATGAAACTGAGATTGGTTTGATGTACCAAATCATTGGTCTGATCATTTGGTTGATTGTTAGGAGATAATCATATCCATAGAGTAGCATGAAATTTGAGAATTGTTTGTTTGTGTGAGGCTGATGAAATTGCAGTTTCAGATTCCACTTTGATCATCAGGAAATATGCAGAAAATGTTACAGAATGTTAAAAGAGATTTCACTTTTGCGTTGCAGAGTCACGTGCCATCATGAGGTACATAGCAGAGAAGTACAGATCACAAGGACCTGATCTTTTGGGGAAGACAATTGAAGAGAGAGGACAAGTTGAGCAATGGCTAGACGTGGAGGCAACAACCTACCACCCACCACTATTGGCTTTAACGCTCAACATTGTCTTTGCACCACTCATGGGCTTTCCTGCTGATGAGAAAGTTATTAAGGAGAGTGAAGAGAAGCTTGGAGAAGTGCTTGATGTCTATGAGGCTCAGCTTTCAAAGAACGAATACTTGGCTGGAGATTTTGTGAGTCTAGCTGATTTAGCTCACCTTCCGTTCACCGAGTATCTTGTTGGTGATATCGGCAAGGCTTATATGATCAAAGATAGGAAGCATGTGAGCGCGTGGTGGGATAAGATTAGTAGCCGTGCTGCGTGGAAGGAGGTTTCCGAGAAGTACGCATTACCTGTTTAATCAAGGAGGGTATGGTTTGTTTGTTGTGATGTTCACTTGGGGTTTGTGAGAGCTCTTCTGAGTCCTGTGAGGGAGTCCGTTTTGGGTCCATTGTCTTTTTATTTCAATAAGAAACGGAACTCCGCCTCTGTTATTTCTGGTTTCTTCTGTATTTTGTAATCTCTCAAGCTTTTAGTAAGACTTCAATAAAATCAAAGTGATTAAAACCGGCACCGATAGTAACCCGTTTTAAACCGATGAACCAGACAGATTTGAATAGTTGAAGGATTGCATTTATATGAAGACTAGTTTATACGAATCCAACAACAAAAGTCAAGGTTTAACAAACATCTCTCTGTTCATCATGTTGTAACAAAGGGGGGAAAAAACCCTTCCCTAGTCAGACAAACTCAAGAGCTGCTGATACATAGACAACTCTTGGCCGTACAAGAAAACCAAAAAGGCAAATTCTTTTTGTTGTTAGAACAATCAGCTCTCCGAACATTACCAGAACATCAAGAGTATATAAAAATGTACGTAGATCTACCAATCATACATCAAGGCTGATGATGAGAAGATTCCGAAGGCAGATCATTGCGTGGAACATTAGGTTCAGGAGTCACTACTGGGATATCCATGCTGTTTCTTCTGTCCCGATCAGTCTCTGTGGATATTTCTCTTACATCAGAAACTCTTGCCTCTGTTGCCTGAATATCATTCCATTCGTTTTCTCCAACCGGAGGCTGAGCGTTTACTACCTGCTCTTCACTCATATGGACTACACTCTCTCCCGGTATAGAGGCTGTTCTTGAAATGCTCAGACATGCTTTATCCACATTCTTTTCTGTTTCCTTTGTCATTGGAAGAGATGCTTCGCCATTAGTAGACTCGGTCTTCTCCTCACACACTTGCTTCGTCTCTAGTTGCTGCCTGTTTATTCAAAGATAAAGAGATTTATGACACCTCAAATAATGAGTTTCCCTGGGAGATAGATTCAGACAAACTAACCTTTGAAGCTGAATTTGTAACATATTCACATATGCTAAAAGCTCTTGCTTCTCTGTCCAAGCAGCTGCCTCTCTCTGAGAAGCTTCCTTTGCTTTTGCTTCACCACTTGCTTCTGCAACTCTAACTTTCTCTTCAGCTCTCACAACAGCTCCTTCAAGTATGACGACACGCTCTCTGGCTTTTCCAAGCTCAGATCGCCACATATGTGCCTCTTGGAGAGCAGAGTCTCTTTCCTTAACCAATTGATCTTTTTCCTTACTCATAGTAGATGTCTTCTCTTCCAATTCCTTAAGCTACATAGGAGATAAAGATCAATAAACAACAAGATATACTTAAGGATGCAAAAGTATCTGTATATGACACAGCCTCATTACCTTCAATTTTGCGGCTTCTTGCTGTCTCTCCGAGCCTTTAGTCAAGCGCTCAAATTCCACGCAAACGATTTTCCTTTGTTCATCCATTGTATGAGCTGCAGATGCTGCAGCTACAGCTGCTTCAGCCGTCTCAGATAGCTTATCTGCTATCTCCTTTATCGTTGAGTCACGAGAGCGAAGTTCTCGCGCCAAATTCTGTAATTCTTCATCTTTGACTCGCAGAGTTTCCTGTAAGATGTAAGTAACTCAATAAGGCTAACTTGGACAGAAAATAGAATGAAGATGCACGATATGCTTTATGCTGATTCTGTAAATCTTCATCCTTGACACTCAGAATTTCCTGAAAGATGCACGATATGCTTACATCGCTCAACAAGACATTGCAGGATCTCAACAGCCAATGAATGTCAATATGCTATCCTGCAATACATGTTTCCTAAATTCGTGGTGAAAGAGATATACAAAACTACCACACCTTCATTATTGTCAAATCATCTAGAGGTCCATCGGTCGGTTTAATTGCCGTTATTTTCAATGCATTCCTCAAAGAGATCTGCATTGCTGCTTGAATTTCTCTGGAACATTCCAATGCTGTTGAATTGGCAGCGGCAACAACGGTTGCAACGGTACCAAGTGTTGCAGAACCACTTCCGCTTAGAGATTCAACAGCCTCCTTATGGGCCTTTAGGACTAGCTGTGTCGCACTGGAATGAAAATAAAAAAGATAAAGTTCAGCATATTAGCTTTAACAGGCCATCCAGAAGGTATAACATCTTCACAAGTAAAAACGTTATACAGAAAGAGAGATGATTCTTTCAACATGGTCGATGATGAAACCAATACATCCACAGAACTATTAATTATTCAAGATAGATGAATTAAGCGTGGTGGCTTCCCTAGAGATTAGTAAGCAAATAAAAAGGACAGAAAGAGAAGCAAACAAATAGATAAAGATCCAGATGACTTACTGTAAGGTTGTGACCCAAGCTTTAGCTGCACCAGGAGTCTCTGCACACAAAAAGTAATCTTTCTTCTGTGGGGTACCAATATCTTAGACCAAGTTGAAGAAACCTCAACTCTAGATTCCAATCAACTCTTGACAAAAGAAAGAATTATAAATTTGCCAACATTTACTAGAACAAGGATACAGATACAGCAACCATTATATTTTGGAAGCCCCCTGAAACACAAAAGAAACAAGTTCAATTATATGAATATACACCTAGCATTCAGCGCAACAAAAAAAGAATGTAGCATTCATACTGGAAGTTGACAGGAGAGATGGAGATTGTGCTATTTTCGTCGAACACAATTGTTCCCTTGATAGTTGGTTCGTTTCGTCTTGTCCTGAGCAATGGAAATACATCAGAAACAAATAAAGATACTCATGAAGTGATGATCTCTACACAAAATGCATCTACGTAAGCAAATTGATATTACTCACTTATACTCCATTTTCCCTGTTGTTGGATCAAGTATCACCCATCGTTCATTCCATTTTCTTAGCTATTCATACATAAACAGAAACAAAAGATGGTATCAAGTGTGAGTCTTTTAATAACCCAAGACATTTCAAGCCACAAGACTTCACACAAAGCACTTAAACTATAGAACACTACACAATCAAAAAAAGTTTCAAAAGAAACCACAAAGATTCTTAATTGTTTATTCTCATCCGGATGCTCCATGTCTTTTAGTGAAAAATCATAGCAACCCCAATCAATAAAAGCAACCAGATTTTGATCATTTCACTAAAAATGAAGAGAGCCCAGTCAAAAGAATTGAACTTACAGTTTCAGATCGCTTGAAAAGAGGTCCCTGTAGCAAGTTACGACCAGAGCCAGATGCCAATTGCCGCTTGATCTTATCCAAGCTGTTCTCTGTAGCATCAACAATTCTCTGCGCATTTGGAAGAAAAAAAAATTCGAAATTGATAAATCAAATTAAGAGTGTAAAATACAAAAGCAGCCAAAAGAAAGAGACTAAATTTGTAGCACACAGAGATCGAGAGAGAAAGAGACCGGAGAAGCGCCGTTGGAAGCCATGTTAATTGAGATCGGCGAGATCGGGAAACTCTTTAATCGATTAGAAGTAAATAATTGTTGATCGATGAATTCGAGGGTTTTAGAGGTTTTTTTTGTTTTAGGTTTTAGCTGAAGAAGACGACGTTGAAGAAGGAGAAGAAGAAGAAGAAACTGGAGAAATTGCTGTTAGGTTTGGTTTCGCGGAATTGCAGTTGAGTCTATCTTCACTCTTTCAACGCGATCAAGATCAAATCAACTCAACCGGCCGGTACGTAAGTGGACCAGTTAAAATAACCGGTTCTTAAATTCTCCTTTCTTTTTTTTTCTTTTTTTTTTCTGTGTCCTCTTCAATCTTCATTTATATAGGTTTTTTGATCTGACGGTGGAGGTGGCATCACATTATTCTTTTGTTCCCTCTTTTTTGTTGTTGTTGTCGTCTGGAAGATCATATATTCTCATTAACCATTTCGAGTGGAGGAGGAGAAGGCGGATTTGGACAATAGATACAAAATCAAAAACTAGAGCAAGAAATTATTGATGGTCAGGTCCGATCAAACAAATAATAAGAAAGAACGACGTAAGGCAAAAATAGTATGAGTGAAATGGTCGTCGGACGACGTTGTATTAATATGTCTTAGTACAAAGTTGGTCGAGCGTGTCGCTCTTTTACAAGTGAGGTCGACCTAAGAAATAAGCTTAAGATGAGGCGAACGAGGTTCGGCTTACAACTATCTTGCTCGCTCTAAGTTTCTAGGTCGAGGGGTTCTTCTCCCGAAAAGTTCTCCTTTTCTTAACACTGTTCACTAACTCTTCTTTTATAGGGATTAGCAGGGGTAATTCCGTACTTAGGTCGAGGCGAGGGGTAAACGTCGGATCTACCCCTCGTCGTCCATCAGACGGTTTGCATGGCGATTGGGCCGACTTTAGTGGATGGGCTTTTTTTTGGAGGGGAAGGGCGAAGCCCATACCCAACAGAAATGTAGAGGTGGGATGTAACGTTCCGACTGCCATATTTAATGGGTTTTGTGTACGTTTTCGATTTATTGGGTCCACTTTTATTCGACGGTCGGTCCGTTACATCCGGTTTTAAGAATTTGTTACCGATTCTATAAATCACCACATAATCTTTCACCGTGTTTTGTTTTCATTCGCACGGTGCTGGATATCACTTCCGGTTTTAAAAGTTTTCTCAGAATATTTGACCGAAAAAATAAGTGCATTTTGATGATATAGATGATTAAATAAATTCTTTTTAAACTTATCCACATACACCCTTATATTCCTCAAGCCGGAATGATACATGGGATTAGGAAAGGAGAGGGAGAAGAGAAGCTAGTTGAAGTGAAGATGCTAATTGAGAACTTAAATCAAGGATAGGTTCAGAAACAATAATGGGCTCGGTTGTGTCAAGGCCATCATTTAGGAAAGAGCATCAAAGCAAGAGTAGTAGACATGTAAGCCAAGACAAGATCCAATTTTGGGGTTAACTGAAGTGGGAAAGCTACAAAACGTGAGGTGGTCCTCTTGCTTTATTCCACGTGAAATATTCCTTTTGTATGAATTTATCATTTGTTTTTCACTCCTATGACATTTTCATCAAGCGTGCATAAAAGTCTAGGATTGATCAAATCCTGATTTTGTTGGCCTTATGTTCCATCCCCAAAATAAGAAGAAACTTCTACTATATAATATATACAATAGAAACTGATCCTAACAACTGAACAAGCTTTTTACATGAAATGATCTTTAATATAAATTTTTGTTATTCTCTTAGGGTTCATGTTTGAAAGGAGAAATATGTATCCATGTGGTCATTAATGTATATACCTTCCATAGTGAAATCATGATGTTTGTTGACAGTAACACATTGTTAGTGGTCTTTGAGTAGTGCAACCTGCCATGACTCACTTTACCTTACAAAAATTCTGACATTCTTCCACAAAACATAAAAGTCCAATAAAATTATACTTTTGGATGACTCTAAACTTCAGGAATTTTCAGTTTTACTTTTTTTTTTTCAAATAAAACCAAAAGTGCTGTAGAATAGTGACATCCACTTGAATGTACATATGTATAATGTTTTAACATTCATTATATTCAATTATAGTTATTTTTTCAGATATAAAACATCATTGTTAACATCTACAATAAAGATTGACGAAAACAAGTTCTCTATATATCAAATCAATTGATTAACCACAATTTAGTAACTAAAAGATTATTGCCCATTCCTCAACTTCCCTTTTCTCCTCTTAAATTCAGATATACTGAAAAAAATAAACCATCAACCTCCATGCAAAACCATATTATATTACAAAGTTGCGCACTTGAATTTTTATCACATTTCTTTACACTCTAAAAGCAAATTCTAAACTCCACTTTTCTCTCTTCTTCTATAGCTAGGAAACTAGTGGATCAAGTTCCATATCTTCATCTTTCTTTACATACACACACACACAAACACACACTTTAACACTTATATTTATGAAATGAACTCATGATAATCAAATTCTAAACTATTTGCTTTTTGTTTAATTTCCACTTCAAACTACATGAAATCATGGAGATTCATCATCACCTCTTCTTCTCTCTCCTCCTTCTCATTCTTCCCCTAAGCTCCTCCCAAGAAAACACCAGAAGCTTGGCCATTGATGTCAATGGTACAGTCGAAACTTCTCCTATCTCCGAGGTTAGTATGCTCTTCTTTCTCTCTCGCTCATCATAATGAAAATATTATAATCTCAAAGTCTTCGCGATCTCATTAATTTAGCTTATATCTCTTTACATTGAAGCTTCAAGCATTCCTTTTGTAACTGACCTTATAACCTAATGAATTAATTTATCATCTCGTGATCAGCATGTATATATGTCTGTGTATAATAGACATATATACATGAAACCATGACGAACCCTTGAATCATCTGAAAATATTTCATATAAATGATTAAGCATAGTTAACCCACAAAAGAAAAATATGGGCATATATATATACGTAATTTATAAGTCCCTGTATAAAATGGGTGCTTATTACTATATCAAAAATTCAATTGGTATTATTTAATTTTTTTTCTGATTGAAACAGAAACTAAATCCAAAGCTTGTGTACGAAATAAAAGTGCATGGCTTTATGCTATGGGCATCGATGGGTGTTTTGATGCCAATTGGAATAATCTCCATCAGATTAATGTCTATCAAAGACCAACCTTTACTAAGTCTTGGACGACTCTTCTATCTTCATGTCACTTCTCAGGCAGGTTTCATTTTTTTGGCTCTCGTATTTTTATTTTATTTATTTTTTATATATCAAATATTACAATTAAACGAACTAAATCACAAGTATGTTGAAAATATTGCATAAGTTGAAAATGAAATATAATGGTCGGTGCGAGTGTCAAATATTAGATGGGTGGATAGAGAGTAAAGCAAAGATGCTTCTTTCTTCGTCTAAAGAATAAAGATTGCATCCAATTAACGACTTTTTAATGATTTTTAATTAGTAATTAGTAGGGCCTTTTGGGTTATTCTAGATTGTTAGTCACATTGATGATCATGGAAACTTGAAAGCCAAGCTAAATCGTCTATCTTCTTCTTCTTCTTTTTTAGCTTTAACGTCAATATCTTCTTAACCTCTAACTCTTTCTGACTTTCTCTTTCTCTCATTCTATTACTTTACTAAGAAACCATACCTACTAGTCAAACTTTTGTTACGAAATTATATTCCCATGATAATTATATAATAACAAATGTGGATTATTATTAATTAACAACAATCACTTTTAACTATTGTTATCAATCAACAAGTACTGGCTCATGGTTTAGTTGGAATATTAAGCGAGCAATTAACAATATGATTAACTTATTAAACAGATGGTTGCAGTGATACTTGTGACAATAGCGGCAATAATGTCAATCAAAAACTTCAACAATTCCTTCAATAATCATCATCAACGGCTAGGAATTGGACTTTACGTCATTGTATGGTTCCAAGCTCTTCTTGGCTTCCTCCGACCTCCAAGGTACTTCTCTTCAATCAAATATAAATATTACACTTGTGATGAAATTAAGACAGCTTAAGAGTAATAATAGATTATTATTTTGTGTTCTTGCGTTTGCATTATATACATATCTCTTAAAGAAAATACAAAAAGCAATTAGTTAAAGTAAATCAAATATAATGACGATGATGACTAGAACTATGAAATGCGTCTAGTTTATATTCATTCTTTAATTGATCTAACTATATATTGCAGGGGAGGAAAAGCTAGAAGGAATTGGTTTGTCGGACATTGGATACTAGGAACATCTATTGCCATACTTGGGATAATAAACATATACACAGGGTTATACGCTTACGCCAAAAAGACATCAACAAGTGCTAAGCTTTGGACCATATGCTTCACAGCACAACTCTCTATTATTGTCTTGGTCTATCTTTTTCAAGACAAGTGGTCTTATATCCAAAGCCAAACTACCTTTAACAGGAATCAGTCCGTTGATCATAACAGCAACATCTCAACCGCAGAGACTGGCCATGGAGACGAGGTTGAAGAGACCAAGCCCGCGTTAGAGAAATGCTAAAATTTGTTCTGATCTTGAGAGATTGTTTTGCAGGAGACATATATAAAGGGTTTCAAAGGCATTTGAATTGATTTGTAGTTGTAATGATTTGACTAACTTTCGAGTTTCTTTCTTCTTTTGTTATTTTCAAGTGAAACATACTCATAGGCTTTGAGTCGTAACCTAAATTTAACTGCATGTGTATCAATAATGAGAATAGAAGGCCCAATTTTTTATTTTTCAAAGGAATTTATGAAAGAACTCCCCTCTATTCATGCTGTCTTTGAGGTTTCAGTGTCCTGAGGGTTAGGTTTGGCCGTTTGAGTTTGCCTCTGATAAGCATTCAGCATTCTATTGAAATTAAGTAGTCAAGTCAAAGTAATCTTCAATGAAATTAAATTAGAATAAGTTAAAGTTAATTTGCGTTATATTTAAAACATGATACTTCAACTGAAATCTCCAAACATGAATTTATTTCGGATTCATATATAAATGGTCTTAGATTCTAAATATTGATTTAGATATAAGAGTGAAAACTTTTTTTTTTCTCTTTTTAAAATTTGCAGCATACCGGTTTATTGGCAATTGATTTAGTACGTAATGCTAGACTCAAAGGTTGTTTTGTAAAACTCTTCTCTCTGGTCTAAGGTTTCCATTTGGGATGTTTTAATTTCAAATTATATGTATTATGTAACGATTAGAGACCCAACTAAGCTCCAATTTGTCATTCTAAGTGCTACGCCCTTACTGAACGTCTAACAATATTTTGAATACTGTATAATGTATAGTAGAAATGGGTATATTAATTAATCTCTGGAAGTCACTCCAATTAATATCTGGATGTATTCATTCCGTAGTCGGTGCTCAGGATTTTGATACATATCCGGAATCGTATCTGTTTTGAAATCTTGGTCTCTATACTTATTGAAAATTAAATTTATAATTTATTTCATTTTCCATTATTTGTAATACTTTATATATATAGCATTATTTTAATTATATTTTGTTATTGTTAGCTCTTTCAAAAATATTTTTCTTAAGAAAACTAAAGGGAAGTGGTAAAAAAAACTATTTTGATAATTAATAAAGTTTGATGTTGGGTTAAAGTTAAACCATATATATATATATATATATTCACATTACCAACAATTTTATTTTAAAAAAAACTGTATAGAAATTAGGGGAATTTTCAAAAATTTCCCATTAGTCAGTTTCATATTTACCCCTAGACATTGTCCATTTTCAATTATTTAAAGATGAAACAAAAAAAGCTTATTTTCCTATTATTAATCAATTTCTTTTAATCAAAATAAGAAAAAAGATATACACCCTCGTTTCATGTCTTTATCTTCGTCTCTTTCTTCTACTTTCGATTTTTTTTTAAAAGCTAAAACCATAAAACTCAAAATCTTATGTTTACTTGCTTTGGTGGCTCATTATTGTAGAACAATATTGGGTTTTGTTCCTCTTGCTTAAATAAATCCAAAATATGATTCTTGAAATTTAAAGCAAAAATTCAACGATTACGCTCTTGATTACGTCGGTATTGAGATACTCGAAAAGATAAAAAAATGAGTAATTTACAAGGTTTTAAAAAGTTTATAAAATGATTATAAAAATCACGGTTTTAAAAAGTTTTATAATGATTTAAAATATTTTTAAGAAATTTATAAAGATGATTATAAAAATTGGCATATTTTTATTATATTACAAGGTTTAATAAATTTTAGGGAAAATTAAAAAATAAATTTTTTTTTTCTAATTGTACATGTATAACTTATCTAGTTAGGATTGGTGGAATGGGTTTTATAATAATCAAAAACCCATTATGTCTTTACTTATAAATAAAAATGAAATAACAAAATTATAAATTTCAATCATATTCCATAATATAAACCTCTTATTCATATGGAGTCTTCATTAACAAAATAAAAATATATTATACAATCCATCAAATAAAAATAAAAATTATTAGAACCTATTTTTCTTTTCTTCCTCGCCGATGTCTTTTTTTCATATTAGAGAATAAAAAAAAGGTTATCTAGAGTATAATTTTGGGAAAACAAATTATATAAAACCTACTACACCTATTTTTAAATAAATATAGTGGATATTACCAAAAACATATATCTTTAAATATATATTTTATATGTTACAAAATAAAGTTATAACTTAAAATAGTTTAAGTAGTTTTAAATAGCCGGTTAATTAATATTGTAACATTAGATACATTGTAACCCACTTTTTTACATTAATTTAAAAATATGACCTACATATATTTGCTTTATTTTTATTTCTTACATACATATATAATATATATTTTGAAGAATATCTCATATACAAAATATTTTGTTTAAATATATATGTTTTTAAAAAATATATAATATATTTATTTAAAACAGGGCGTAGTAGATTCAAAAATGTTAAATAATATATTCGATTTATATAAAATAGATTTATTTTATTTATTTGTAGATTCAGTTACTAGTTTTAAGGAAATCTAATTTTGTAGAACATTGAGTAAATCATAGAATACGTATCCTAAACTTTAAAATACATATTCTAAATTTCGTAGAACATAGAGAACTCGCAGAATACGAATTCTAAATTTCGTAGAACATGTATTTTAAAATTTTAGAACAAATTTCTGTCTAAAATTTTTAGAATATGTGCAATGCGTAGAATACGTATTTTAAATCTTTTAGAACAGACCAAAATTTAGAAAACGAATTAAGAAGATCTAAAAACATATGTCTATGCGACCAAATAAAAAAAAATGTCTTCACTAAATCTTCTTTAAACTTGTCTATCAACATGTTTTTGTGGTTTTCTCCTCTTAAAAGTTTTAAATTTTTGATATAGGGGTAGATTTGTCCAAAATAACAATTTAAAAATTAAGATGTATATGAACAAAACTTTTTTTAGAACTTCTTTATTTTCAATTGTCTCTAAATTTTATAAAGTAGCCTGAAGATTTTAAAAGGTTTTACTAAATAATTTAAAAGATTTTATAACAATGATTACACCGCTGTCATACCATAATCTAGATCCAGCCACTATAAGCGTAGCTATAGACATCAAAGGCATTTTCAAAAATGAAATACTGTAAAGGTATTTCTGAAAATATTTTTGGTAGAGGTCATTTTCAAAAATGGATATCGTAAAAAAGTCATTTTTCAAAAAAAAAAAGCTATAGAAATTAATCTAACTAGGTAGTTGCGGAACTTTATCTAGATGTATTTATTTTGTATTTACTGATTTAATATATTTTGTTTGTATAAAAATATTTTTTTTATTAAAAAAAACAAAAGTACAGAAACAAATACAATACACATTATTGTTATTGTTCTTCTTCTTATAATCAAAACATCTCCGAGATTAATCTCTTTGGTAGCAGCTCCCTTAAATCATTTTTTGAATGTTTCACATTATTAACTCACATATTGGATCCCGCTAGAGGTTGGAGATGTTTGCTAGTCATTACAAAATCTTTAACTTTCTTACAACAATTTAACTGGTGTGATCTCTGAGTCATTGTCTTCTTTATCTATATTACAAATTTTTGGTCTTTCTAAACAACAACATCTTCAGACCATTCTCAAAGTGTATCCTCTTGAGTTTTAGATCACTTCAAATCTTGTTTCTCACCAACAATCTCACATTCGGAGAGTTTCGGACTTTAATATTTCCTTGTAAGAGTTTGACACGCTAATATCAGCTCGAATTTATACTTTAGCATGATTTCGACATATTTATGTATTAGAATAGATTCTCTAGAGGAGAAAAAAATCCGTTTTATGCTGCACATACTTTCTAATAATATTTTTAAAATCATTATTTTCAAATATTTTTATTGATTCAATGTTAAATTTGGACATTAAAAAATAGAAAATAATTAAAATAGAGGAGAGATCCAATTATTTTCTTATAATGATTTATAGAAAACTCATATCATACTTGTTTTCATATCACTGGTTCAAATTTTTTTATAATTCAAATTTAATTTTACAATTAAATTATATAAAAATAATATAATATTAGAGATGAAAAATGCTTTCAAGATTCTAACCAAAATTCTAACCAAAATAGTACAAGTAACCTAGTAACTTCTTTGTTATCAACTGGAAATTCTAACCAAAATTAATAGTACAAGTAATCTAAACTTTTAGTGAATGGTTTTCACCATAATATTTTCATATTATTGATATAACTCTTTAAGAAATGCTTTCAAGATTTACGTCTCTTTATATTAATTTTTCGTAAATTATATCATGTATATGCTATCACACTAAGAAATACTTTTCAAATGATTTTCCATAGAATCACTTGTGTGCTCTAAATATCTTTAGTTATGTTAGTACTCCCTGTGTCCCATATTATTAAATTTTTAAAACTTTTTTTGTTCTAAATTATTAGATTTTTCAAATATCTATGCAAATTTTAATGTTATTTGATACTTTGACTCTTTAAATCATGAAGTTTTTTTATGATTGGTTGAATTATATTTTAACTAATTATTAAATAGTGTTTGATTTTTTAAAAAAATTTCTTAATATGTGTCCATATAGGTAAAATATTCAATAATATGGGACAGATGAAATATATTTTATCATAAATTTTTGTTTTGATGGTTGTGTGTTTTATTAACACTTGTATATGTTTAACATTCATATCTTTTTACTTTATTTACTCTTTTATTTGAATTATTTAATTTTATTGTAATCGTAAAGTTTCATATTATTTCATTACATACATCATATTTAGTTTGAAAATAGATTATATATGTTTAGAAAACTCAATAAATCCTTTTTATATATATTCAAGGAGGAAGAGGAGGAAGATTTGACAAAAAAATTAATGAGTTGTATTATTTGAAATGTTTTGATTGGTTACCCATTTTAAACGAGGCATTAACTTTGTAAAATTTAAAAAAACTGATGTGTCAAACTAGACTTCCATATTGATTAATATATATTGATTAACATATTGACTTCCATACACAGAGAATTTTATTGTATATATTGATTAATATATAATAAATGCAAAAAATATAGACTTCCATATTAGTATTAATAGAAATTTCTTCTAATAATAAGATTTCTAGATCTACAAAACTGAATCCAACGCAAAATGGAAACTGATCCATTTCCCTCATTTATGAAGATTCTAACGTTCATTTGACCTATTAAGTGCCGTAGACAGAAAGAAAATATCTCTAATTCAAGAACAAAATCTACATGCCTCTATTTACATATATCTTCCATATCACACACACACATCATATATATGCCGATATATAAAAACCAAAGCCACCCAAAAAAATAAAAATTGTATCACACAATTCTTCTTCTTCACCAAACCAAATTGTGTGAGTTTTGCAATGATGAGAGGTGCTGCTTCGACCGGAGTAGTAACGGTCATGGTAATGATACTTGTGTTGTTAAACCAAATAGAGAGTGCTAGTGTGAATGATTCATCATCACCAATATCACATAGAAAGTCTTGTAATATTTATATCGGAAATTGGGTCTATGACCAATCTTACCCTCTCTATGACTCCAAGACTTGCCCTTTCATCGAGAGACAGTTTAACTGCAAGTCCAATGGTCGCCCTGATAGCGAGTACCTCAAGTATCGGTGGCAACCATCCGATTGCAATCTCCCCAGGTACGGTGATTCCATCTATTCTTTATGTATCTATAACGTTTTTTCGATACGTACGTAGATCTAGTGCGCTTTAATTAAGACATATACCTAATCCTAGATGAATTGCTATGAGTACCTGTATTATTCAGGACAATTTGGCATCAAATAGCATTGTTTCGGAAACTTTCTCCATTCTCAAAATGTCTTTAGTATTTCTAGAGGGGCTTTATAAGTTTTTAATTAGGGTTTATTAATATTGGATTCAAAACCTTTGGTATGTCGCATATGAAAGTAAGAATTGTCACCTATGCGTGTGTGTATCGATCGGTGCATGTATATACATGTCTAGGTCGTTTAATCAGAAAACTCACTGAATACGAATCTATTATAAAGTTGTAAGATAAATTTTGAAAGTTTAATTAGAAATAGAATTTCATGCATCTGTTAGGATTTAGGAGGTACTTTTATAAGCCAGAAAAATAATTCATAATGCTATTGTTGATTTCATATTCGCGATTAGACAACACAATGTACCAACGCAAACTATAATTTATTGGATCACACCACACTTCCCTCAAATTTTACTCTAGAAGAAAACTATTAGAAAGACATAAGTAAATAAAATGTTACAAACCCAACCATATCGGAAACATAGAATAATTTGTGATAATGTTTTTATGAATGATATAGAAATGTTATAATTTAGTCAAATATATACATTTTCTAATGATGAATGATGTATATTTCAGATTCAACGGCTTAGATTTTCTGGGAAGAATAATGAGAGGGAAGAAACTGATGTTCGTAGGAGATTCACTGAGTCTAAACCAGTGGCAATCTCTCACGTGTTTGCTCCACAACGCCGCACCAAACGTCAACTTCACCCTCACACGTACCCCTTCTGGCCTCTCCATCTTCTCATTCCCGGTAACGTTTCTAACTTCATTAAAACTCTTTTTATTTTTCCGGTTGAATTTGGTTTTGATTAATTCAGGTTCGGTTCTTGTATGTATGCATGCAATGCAGGCTTACAATTCCTCGATTATGTTCTCAAGAAACGCGTTTCTGGTGGATATAGTCGGAGCACCACCGAATCGACTGTTGAAGCTAGACTCAATCTCGAGCGGTTCGTTGTGGAAAACCGCAGACGTTTTGATTTTCAACTCTTGGCATTGGTGGCTTCACACCGGCCGAAAACAACCGTAAATATCATCTTTATGTCGTCAAAACATATCATAGCATGGACTATGGACTTAGTTTATCTAACTAATGTAATCGTTTGGGGTTGCAGATGGGATGCAATTGTGTCCGGTAATGTAACGGTTAAGGACATGGATCGATTAGTGGCGTATGAGAAAGCGATGACGACTTGGGCTAAGTGGATTGATGAAAACATTAATCCTTCCAAAACCAAAGTCTTCTTCCAAGGTGTTTCTCCGGACCATGCCCAGTAAGTTCTTTCTCTATATAACTTCTGTTATCAACGATGAATTTACGAAAATATCTTTTAGTTCTGTGAAGAGATTTTGACATGCATAGATAGATTAAGATAATATGAAGTTAATGGCTTTATTATTTACAAGAATGGAACATAATGTTACAGCGCAACCGAGTGGTCGAAACAAGGTGGCAAAGGCAGTTGCATTGGAGAAACAAAGCCGGTTATGGGATCGAAGTACCGGGCGGGACCGCACCCAGCGGAGATGGTGGTGGCGAAACTGATACAGATGATGAAGAAGCCGGCGCGGTTAATGGATGTGACATTGATGTCTCAGCTAAGGAAAGATGGACATCCTTCAGTTTACGGGCTTGGCGGTCACCAAGTACCGGATTGTAGCCATTGGTGTCTTGCTGGAGTCCCGGATAGCTGGAACCAGCTCTTGTATTCTGAGTTGTTTCATTCTTGATTTTTGATGGTTAAGAGTCAAAACTCAATTCTTTATTCTCTAGGTATGTTTTGTGCTTTAGCTAAAATCGCACAGATTCAAGAAACTATTTATATAAAAAATATATTTAATAAATAAATAAAAATTACTATTTAATAAGTATTGTAACCATTTGCATTCTCGTCAAATACTCTTGCGCCACTTTCAATTCCACCGTTTTCAACTTGCATATCCCTTGTTGTTTTCTTAATTCAATTAAATAAGTATCATTAACATATTTTTACGAAAATAAAAAATTGGAACCAAATTTTATACTTTTTTCATTTATGCATTGTACACAAATACTATTCATTATTTTTTAAGTATCGGTATCTGTTTAAAATTATAAACTATGTTGAATGCAGAAAAAACTACATTTTTAAAAATAATTTGTAAATTTGAATCATCTTTTTTGAAAAGATATGTTACAAGAAAATGTAAAAGAGTAAAAAAATATATATATTATTTGAAAAGGAAATTGAATAAACTCTCTTTTTCTCTCATTTGCCACATTTTCTCATATACACTCTATTTTGGTCATTTTGCAAGTCTCTCATGATAGTTAATTTATCAAATCAACTGTGATATATTCTCCATTATATTAAAAAATAGTTAGTTTCGCAATCCAACCATTAGTTTCCCGGTAGTCCAATAAAAAGGTCGGTCGGTCGAAGCTTTTTAATTTTCCAAAAAAAAATGGTTTTAGGAAAATAGTAATTGATTTGGTCATAAAGACTTGGCATTTGGAGTAAAATAAAAACAAACAACATCTCTGTCTTTTCTTTCACTTCTCGAGGTAGTCTCGTCGACCTCCGGATCTCATCAGCTTTTCACCAATCTCGCCGTCATTCTCCGTCGATCTGTTCTCCGTCCGACGCCGTTTTAGGAATCTTGAGAAAAGACTGTCTACACAGTTCGATTTACAACACATTCTCCGCCATAAAAAAAAAATTGGAGAAAAGGATCATGGCTGCTGTCGATGTTCATCGTTTTGCTGAGTCAATCACTTGCCATGCTTGGAGTCCTGATCACTCCAGTATGTTTCCAGCTCTTTGATTTCGAGATGCTCTTCGCTTTTGTTTCATTTACAGTCTGGTCTTTGAGAAGATGAGAATGGAGTTTTGGGTAACAAAATCTAGAGTATCAGATCATACCTTCGATACAGACATATCGAAAAATTGAATTTGTTAAACTTTTCACTGATTGGGAGTCAAATGACTTGTAATTCCATGGGTCAATGTTTTATATGCCCCTTGTGTTTGTTTGTCGGTGTCTCTTACTTGAAGGAATCACGAGCTTAATTGAATTGGTTTATGCCACATTATAGGTAGATAAAGATAGATTCTTTCATATCATATACATTCTTAGTATTTTAGGTTCAACTTAGCAAGAGAACAGGTGATGACTTCCAGAGAGATGCTAGGTGGGGTTAGGAACAGTTGGTATCTAGTATTGAACATTAACTCATTTTTTTTCTTTCTAAACCACTGAACCCAATTTCTTGTTACATATCTTTAACATCTTTCTTCAAGCCTATAACCTCACCATTTATGTACTGTGACATTTGTTTCGTTTTACGCTGTAGTGGTTGCTCTCTGTCCTAACAATACTGAAGTACATATCTATAAATCATCTCAAGACCAGTGGGAAAGGCTACATGTCCTCCAAAAGGTGAAACTCTCTCTCTCTCTCACTCTCTGTCTCTGAAACTAATGAACCTGCACACCTTTCTTTTCTCTTCTTGGAAATTTTTTACTTCTCATTTTACTGATCACTTGTCGCTGAAAAGTGTTCTATAGACAGCTTGAATCTTGCCTTAGAAAAACGTCATGATTATTGTTTGAATCATTGCAGCATGACCAAATTGTTTCTGGAATAGATTGGAGCTCAAAGTCCAACAAAATCGTCACTGTTTCTCATGACAGAAACTCGTAAGTTGCAACCTTTGATATATCTATAGGAAATTGTCCATTTAGGTAACCTTGCACTTCGCTCATTGCTGTGAGAAACTCCAAACCTGTTATTTTTAGTTCTTCACTTTTTTAGTTCATGAAAGTGAGTTTAAATGCTTCTTGAAGGTACGTGTGGAGCCTTGAAGGAGGTGAATGGGTACCAACTCTTGTTATTCTTAGACTAAATCGTGCTGCACTATGTGTCCAATGGAGTCCAAAAGGTAAATGTATTAGATCCAAAAATTTCTGAGTTTAAGCTTAATTACCTATGTACTATGTACTGTACTTTTCCTATAATTTCTATAACTTCTAATTTATGGTCCCATCTTTGTGGTCAATATCCTTAGATAACAAGTTTGCTGTTGGAAGTGGTGCTAAAACAGTTTGTATATGCTATTATGAGCAAGAGAATAACTGGTAACCTCTTCTTCTGCTCCTGATTATCATTGTTAGTCATGGATTTCATGTTGCATGATTTTTTTGCTACGAATGGTGTCGTCGGTGTAAGAAAATGGTTTTATCTTGTGTTATGTACTGCATGTTATTAACACCAATTATTTTTGTTATCTTGGCATGCATAACTGTGAATTGTGCAGAGGTTTTGCCAGGATCTGGAAAATGTGTAATCCTCACAATCTATATTATTAGTTTCATGTAAAGTTTTGTATTTTGGTAGGCTGACATTGTTTGGCTAACTGTTCTCAGGTGGGTCAGTAAACTTATTCGGAAAAGGCACGAATCTTCAGTCACATCTGTTGCCTGGCATCCTAATAATGTACGTGCAATCAACACAACCTCTTGTCTTCATGTAGCCAAAATACTATGCAGGCTCTGTAAATGCTTTCTCTACCAAAACATTCTATAAGTTGGCCACTGGATAGAGTAGAGAGTACATGATCCCTAAGATAAAATATCAATCTCCACAAACTTGTTAATCCTCTAAATTATTGTTTCTGGTATGCTGTTTGTGTTGCTGTGTTATCTGATTGTCTGTTTTGCATTAGATTCTTCTGGCAACGACATCTACAGATGGAAAATGTCGGGTATTTTCAACATTCATCAAAGGAGTTGACACAAAGTATGGTCGTTACTTGAACATCTACTTTAAAAACATTCTTACAAACATGGGACAGTTTCTTATTTGCTTCACTCAATCGGTTGATACAGGGATTCAAAAGCCGGTTCACCAGCGGAAACTAAATTTGGGGAGGTTTGATTCGTTTGGCAGGCTTTCCTTCTTTTAGTAAATATTGTGATGCTTATGTCATAAGATTTTCCTTCTACTCTCTCATCTAATGTTAGGGAGCTTTTTTCTGTTGTATCTTTGTTAAAACAGCAAATTCTTCAGCTTGATCTCTCATATTCTTGGGCGTTTGGTGTTAAATGGTCTCCTAGTGGAAACACCTTAGCTTATGTAGGTCAGAAACTTTTTTAAGACTTGAGATGTTTGTCCATTGCGCTCTACTGGAATTATACAACGGACCTTCAATTTGGTTGCATAATTTTTACTACCCTCTGACTCACTTCCCTAGTTTCTGTAATCTTGTATAGGTCATAGCTCCATGATATACTTTGTTGATGATGTTGGTCCTTCTCCTTTAGCCCAAAGCGTTGCATTCCGAGATTTGCCTCTTCGTGATGTGGGTCAGCATCCACTCTTCTTTTACTTTTGAGAAACTGGTCTTCAAGTGTTATGTCCTGAATTGATATATTTTTGTCAACTTTCTATTTCAGGTTCTGTTTATTTCTGAGAAAATGGTGATAGGCGTTGGATATGACAGCAACCCAATGGTATTTGCCACAGATGATACTGGAATATGGTGGGTAGCTCTCAGAAATATCTGCTTTTTTTCTCTTTCTTAGCCGTTTGCATACTTTCAAATCCTTCAATTATTTTAATTTTCTTAGATCGCAAGCCAGATAGTTAGTTCTGAAATGATCCACACATCGATGATTGCCTCATTTATAAATTTTTGTTTGTGGTTGTAGGAGCTTTATTAGATACATTGGAGAGAAGAAAGCAGCATCTTCGAATTCCAGTTACAGTTCGCAGGTACATACCAAATTTTCTTTCTTGTCTTTTGGGTTAGTGTAGTTGCTCTTTTTTCTTGGATTTACTACGTTCCACTTGCATTATTTTGTTGTGTTGTGTCTGACCCATCTGTTCATTATGTTATGTTTTCAGTTTTCCGAAGCATTTGGGAAATTCTACGGTAGTCAATCAAAGTCTGCAACAGCCAACGATGCTTCTGAATCACGTGGAGGCGTTCATGATAACTGCATAAAGTAAAATGTCTCTTTAAAGTGTCTTAACTATTTCAGTCCATTAAATGTTAAGAGCCTGACGCATAAATTTACCTGAAACTTGCAGTTCCATTGTGCCTCTGAGCAAAGCAGGGAGTCCTAAAGTAATGCGATTCAGCACTTCAGGTCAGTCACTAATTTAAATTGGAATCAGCCGTTTCAATTTTCAAAAAACAAATCAGCAGTTTCATTTACTCGCATATCGGTTTGTTATTATAGGATTGGATGGCAAAATAGCCATATGGGATCTGGAGAACATGGAACAAGAACTTGGCAATCAGTTTTTATAAACACAAATAAAACAAATCTGGAGCATAAGCAAGGGTTTACTTAATTTGTATATCAGGATTTTTTTCGACTAAATGCCAGCCTTTTTAACCTTTTCCAGTTTCATAATTGTTTCACTTTGTAGACTACAGTAATAAAGGCCTTATTTGCTTGATTCGTGTAAGGGCAAAGAAGGGCAGGTCTTTGTAAGTTTTGAGCTATGTTCTTCGTCTTTGGATCTCTGTAATATCTTGAATGCTTTATGATTAGTTGACAAAAAAAAACATATATATATATATATATCTTGAATGCATTATGATTTGATTCATTATAGTCAACATCGTGTAAAACCATTTTTTAAGTATACATTTACCTATTCAGCTTGTGTCGAATCGAGTCTATATCGAGCTGAAATCGAATAACTCTAAAAGATAAGGTTTAGTTTACAACGAAAAGAAAAATAGTAGTTTTTGTCCTCCGAACCTATTTCCCACAAGTTTATTCTAATAAATATCAACAAACTGAATCAAATATTCTAGTCTCAGATAGTCAGATGATATGAAGTATAATCAGGAAGAGCAAAATCTGCTGATGCATAACAGACAAAACTAACATTTGGGATATTCCCCTAACCATTCTTATTGTGAATTTAACTACTGCCCATGTTTTAAGCGACTTCCAGAATACTTGTAACTAATAGCTTGCTTTTGAAGCATGAACTAGAGATGTAACTAAGAAGCAGATTTGCAGAGAAACACAACTCGAACGATTTGATTATATGTCTCCAAGATCATTCCTTTTCGTCCCATAAGCGATGAAGTTGACACTAATATCGTCTGACAATAACCATCTTCCTGTTATCGGGTTGAACACAAATCCAGCCATCTCTTTCACCTGCAATCCATAGTTTCCTGGTTATCATAACTACCACAATGCATCAGATAAAGAAATGAACAATCCTTCTTTTTGTGATATTACCACTTGTCCACATCGAGACATGTGTACTTTTGTATTGTTTCAGTCAGCTTAAGATTAGTAAATGAGATTGACATAAGCGTTATACAATGGGGAGGGATTGCCTTACATCGACTGAAGCACGTCGTAATATCATCGTAAGTTCTTCAGGAGTTAGAAATTTTGACCACTGGTGTGTGCCTTTAGGAAGCTGTAGGTGATTTATTATACAAAGACCAGATGTGAAACCAGTAACACATGTTGCGAAATGGTGCTAATAGAATATAAAGAGGTGCAAAACTGATTACCCAACGTAGAATGTACTCTGCTGCAACAATGGTTGATGCATATGCTCGCATAGAGCGATTAATTGTAGAAAGTAAGGTGGCCCCATTAGGGATGGTCAATGCTGACAACGACTTGCAAAATTCTGCAGGGTTCGCTACATGCTCGATGACCTTCATTGTACAAAATCAAAAGTCTAGTCATGAAAATGAAATTAGAAGCAAGAAATGGAAAGATATAAATATCAAGGAAGTTTGAAAAAGGGAAAGGTCCATGCTGAAAGGTTAGATGGACCAGACAAAAGTACCTCTAAGGCAAGAACAGCATCAAACGTCCTCCCTTCATCCACTAGTTTTTCTGCGCTAGAAAAGAAAATTATTTAGTACTAAACATAGAAGAGATAACAGAGAATCAGCTTCTGTACAAGATTCCATGAAACTTTAATTGATCATCATATAATATTAGTAAAAAAATACCTGCTGTAGTACATTGGTATTCAATCGTTGAAGTCACTGTATCCAAATCCTGCAGAGATATTTTATTGACATATAAGAAAGAATGGAAGAGAAGGGGTTTCATGAACTTGAGTCCTACGCAATGATGTGAAAACGGGTTCACTACTTTTCAAGTATTCCTAAAGATGCCAACATGAACTGCCAACCTTGACAGAACTATAGTGTAGAGTATAAGGTATTCAAGAAAACAACTGCACCATATAGAGCACACAATTACACGTAACATAACAATAGAGCTGCTGTATAAGTTATCTGAATGATCAATGATACACAATAAAGTAAGAGACCTTACAGCATGAAGACGAGCAATTTTGACATTCTTATCAACAGCATCAACTCCTGTGACAGTTGCTCCCATCCGTGCTAGAGGCTTTAAAAAAATAAAAAAAACAAGCCACCGTTCACCAAATCTTCATTATAACTAACAACAATGTCGTTCCACGTGCAACCTCAAACGCTCAACCAACAAGCCGAAAGGAGAGATTACCAAACTCAAAACTATTGAGTGTTATCTACTGGCTAGACCCTAGACTGATCTCATAAAAGGAAGAATGAAAAAAATCATATGGCAACTAAGGTATGCAGGAACTGATGAAAAAAATACCTCAGAGAGTAGTCCGCCGCCGCAACCTACATCAATAAATCTCAGTCCTTCAAAAGGCCTAGCAGAACTCGGATCCTTACTGAGAAGAAAAAAAAGGTTAATCCAACAGAGAAGGATAGAAAGAAACCAAAATTATCCACAAGAAATGCACCTGAAATGCCTGCATAAGGTCGACCGGATGAAAGCCAACCTGGTTGGATTCATAAGATGTAACGGTTTAAAGGGTCCTTCAGAATGCCACCTTCATAGAAGAACACAGAGCAAAAAAAAATCATGTGAACGCCCTTCAAGAAGAGTCCATATTTTAAGAATCCAGGAATACATTTCTTGAGTCAAGCTTAGTAAACTTATCACATCCTCTAAAACATTACCTTGAATTTACATAGTCTAACCGCTAAAGACAAGATTAAATTGCAAAAACAAAACCAAATTGTTCCAAAACAACGTCAACAAGAATCCACCTCATTCCAAAAGATTACAACCAAAACATTACTCCTACCTTTTTTGTGTAGATTTTCTAAGCATCCAAACTTTTGATCATTTCCTAGAAATTCCATTCCTCTACCATGCATTACAGCTCTGTAACTATCATCCAAATTCTAAAACAAACAATACGAACCAGGTATCAGCGATGGCAGAGAATTTGGCAAGTTCATCTTCATTCAAAGATGTTATTGACGATGTGCTTCGGCTTTTATTGGAAGCTTTGCCTTCAAGCGTTTGCATATTCTGATGCGAAGAGGAAAAAGATGCAGCCGAAGCATCAGTATCCGAAGTCGAGAACAGCCGCTGGTGAAGTAAACACGACGGAGGTATGATTGGGGAAGATACGCGACGAGCAGAGAGAAGAAGCCTTTGCAGTTGATTCATCGGTTTTGACGCCAACAGCGGAAAATTAGAGATGACTGAGTCAAGGAGAAATCGATCGCAAGTTTCGGAAGCGGCGGTCGGAGGTTATTGATGTCGAATTCGCCGTCGGCGGAGTGAACGAGTGAAATTGAAGAAGAGAAGTGAATCACTGCAAAATTAGAATTCTGAGAGGATGTAATCTTAATGGGCTGCACCAACCTGCCCATTAAGTGAGCTATTAAATTAAATGGACCTATAGTATACCACTGAAATTTTGAGATTGATGAAAAAAAAATAAAAGTGTAGAGAAGACCTTTTGTTTAGGTTTTAAGGTTGAAGTTATACAGTTTTTGGGTTTACCATCTACAGACTACAGGTTAAAAAAATTTCTTCCATTTTTTTAAGTGAAAGTTTATAAATTAAAATGGTTCGAAAATCCAAATTGGCGAGAAAGCTCCTGTGTGAAATCATGAAGGCGTAGTTTGGAATTACAAGCTAAACATTTAGCTTTAAAATTAAAATTATGAGATTAAAGAGAAAGTGAAAAAAAAAAATCAAGACAAATAATTTCAATGAAAACTACCAAATAATTTTTGTTTTTTTAGGATCTTATCACTTCATCCTAACTTCGTTAACTAAAAAATTTAATATCTTTGTCCATAGACCGAATTATGGAGTTGTTTTTGCTTCCATATATTTTTTTTTTCATAGAACCAAATTATAGATTATGTTTTTTTAAAAATCTAAACAGTTCATTTTTAATGATATTTACATTTTTACTATTAAAAAGAAATTGAGAACAAGAAAAAAAAGAAGGGAATATATATCCATGATTCTTACAAACTTGTCTATATGTAGTGAGAAGGTTGGGCCATCATTTGAAAATTGGAGCAAATCCATTGAGAAGATAACTACTATTTTGTGAAGGTAGATCAAGCAAGTTATTCTCCTAATTTGTGCTTTCTAACTTCGAATGAAGAGAAGAATTGTTTTCCTCGTAAGAAATTAGTATTTCGAATTTAGAATTTAGTATATAAATTTTAGAAGAAAAAAATATATAAATTTTAGAAGAGAAAAATATATAAATTTTAGAAGATATTATTTCATTAATTTATACAAATTTAAACTATTTCTATACTTCAGAATATAAAAATTTAGACTACAGTTTTTGTAAATCTTCCATTAAAATATTTTACTATTCTATTATTTAAAAAATGGTGTAACGAGATAACTATGGTCTATGAAGATCACACAAAATAGTTGGATTTGGATATGTTGGAATCTGTTGGTTTCACTTCCATCTATAGTTATTTTCAAACAAAGGTCCCACGATAGAATGAGAAATCATTCTTTTGATTATATATTATCATTGTTTTTTTTTAAAATATGCGTGTAGGCTTTCGTTAAAGTTTTATATCACATCGGCATATACCAAAAAGGCAAAAACTAATAATTTATCCTGGATACGCAAAATATTAAAATGTCGAGAGCAAAGACACTTGTAATAAACCTTATTTTATAATTTGATATGGTGTGTCCACAAAATCTTTCATCTTTTTTATAAACTAAACCGTGTAACGGTAAAATTCTGATATTGATAAAGTTTATTAATCTATGTTCAAAGTTGGTATCTCCTCAATTGGTGAATCTCATGTTAAACCGCGAAAATCTAGAGAACAAAACACGAATATAAAACCGAATTAAGGAAAAATTCGTAGAAGCAAGGTATGATCTTTTTCCTTAATTCAAACAATCTCCGGCAGTGTGGCGGTTTATGAGATGATGAATCCCAGGATACAATTACGGTGAGACCGTTTTCGCAACACTCGAAAACGGAATCTACAAACTCGATATCTACGATATACTCTTGAGACACTTACTTTTGCAGAAGAAAAAGTGGGAGAGAGTTTTCTGTGTTCGTCAGAACGATGGAAGAAGAAACGAATGAGAGAGTTTTTATTTTTTAAAAACGTTGGGAGATTGTGAGATTGTGAGATTGTAACGTGCGGAGATCGTGGTCCATTAAGTGAGGCGCACGACCCAGAGAGAATCTCGCGCACCATTAAGGCTCGGTCAAAGCAATCATTTAATCGCTTTTATTATGCAAAAAATCGATTCTAAGTTGGTCAAATCTTTAAGCAAAGTTGCATAAAAATTTTCCCCAAAAAGAAACCGGGCCTGGGGCCCTGTTTCTGGCGGCGCGCGCGTGTGTTTTTGCATAATGGCCCTCCAAATCTAGCATCATGGTCTCCCCTTCCCATCTAGTTTTTGAACACTCTCATAAGTGTAACAACATATATACTAGAGAGAATTTTTCCACTCAACCAATGTGGGACTTTGTAATATAAAGTCTTTATAAGCTTTCAAGCTAACCACTTTGGAGTTCAATTTCTCATTCAATTTCACTTCAATTTTTACATGTAACTACACTATGTTATAGTGCTCATTACGAGGAATCCAAAGATTCCGAGACCCGGTCATTCCGATGACGGATCTCACCGGAAAAGTCGCCGGAAAGTTGGTCGGAGCCACTTGTCCAAAATTGAAGTTCCAACATCTCAACCTCCTGAAAAAAAAAAGAGAGAGAGTTTCGGAGAACTCGAGTTCGAGCACCAATGAAGGAGAGGAGACTACATTAACCCTGCTCTCTGATTCCCCAATCCCCAAAGAAATTGTGGCAACAAAATAACTTGTAGTGAAGACATGCAAACTAACTTTTTTTTTTGAATAACTGCGAAGTTTTGATCGAAGACCATATATTCTCTAGAGTGAAATCCAAACTATGTAATTTAACACTTTTTTGAAAAATAGACACTTTCCAATGTAAATGGAATTTGTGACTTTCTAGGTAATTGATGGATTAACCATTAGATCAACTTATGGTTGGTGCAAATTAACATTTAACTTGGTGAACGATAGGTTATCTTAAATCTCATTTGATATTTGTTTTACAATTTTGATTTTCTAATCAATTTTCTATTATGTCAAAAAACAAAATCAATATTTTTTAATAAAAAAATGCACCACACTAATCACATGATTTTACAACTAATGGTGTATCAACCGTGTTTGCGCTTCAAACTTTGCAGCGAATATTCAAACTTTTTAATCAATAGAAAAAGAAGAGTGTGGGGGCATTAAACGGAGCTGTCTCATAGTTGGTAATGTCAAATACGAAGCTGGCAATACAATATAGATGTAGGACAATTCAATCATCAACCCATTTGAATAGATAATGCAACCCAATCATTTCACCTTATCACAAAGACCAAAAAAAAAAACTCCAAAATGTACCATTGATAAGCTTATTATACTCATAACTTTTGTTAATCCTAAAAAAACAAATGATGCTAATAAGCAAAATCAAGAGTTGATAAAGGAAGTCACGTTTGGAGAATCTCTATAGTGTTTCGCTGGATGGCGTTGAAACAGCCCTCTTTAACAGCTCACTTCATTTCACATTCCTAAATTCTTAAATTCATCTCAATCTTCTTCGCACCTAACTTATTATATAAATAAATCTCTGTTTCTCTCTGACAAAATATTCCCAACACCAAAAAATGGCTGAAGCTTTCTTGGAGAAGGCAACTTCTGCTCTCAGCGAAGCCAAAGAATCAGTTACAACCACCGCTGATTCCGTCAAGGCTTCTCTCACTGATGCTGAGAAAACCGTTGCAACCTCCACGGAAACCGCCAGGTCCACTCTAACTGACGCTGAGAAAACCGTTGCAGCCTCGGCTGAAACTGTCAAGACCGAGGCTGCAGCCGCACCAGAGAAAGTGTCTGATGTGTCTACACAGGTCGGTCTTGGTCACATCCTTTTACATGTTTTTTTTCTGTTTTTGTCCTATTTACATACTATATGTTAATATGTCCCAAAAAAACACTAACAAAAGTCTATTGTAATTTGATTAGGCAAGGGATGCAGTGGACAAAGCTCTGTCAAGAGGTTTAGAAGGAGCCAAAGCTTTGCTTCACACTTTTGAGGATAAGAGGACCGAAGTTTCCTCCAAGCTCGTTGGAGCTGTTACCAATGTTGTTAGTGGAGCATCAAGCAGCACCGTGACAAGCCGAGACCTTCCCGTATCTACAGACAATCAGGTCACATATCTCAATTGCTCTCTTACAAAAAGATTGTAACTATCATCATCATGTTTTAACATTTAAATGAGTGTTTTTTGCAGCCTCTGCTAGCGTCTCGTGAAACGACGCCGTGGTGGAAGAACTGTTGTGGAGTTCTTGATCTTTTCAAGAAAGATACTACAAGTTAAAATGATCAAAAATAATGACAAAAATTACCAAGAAACAGAGCACTAGAACGAGAAACACCCCAATCCTTTTGATTATATATTTCCTTTCTTTTTGATTTTGATTTGAGATTGTGTCTATCTGTTTTTGTTGTTTGTTTTTTGTTTTTTTTTCCTGTTGATATCTTGATTGTTCCCAAGAACTTGTGTAAGCACCAAAAAAAAAAAAGGTAATTTCTTTGTGATGAGTTTGGATTTTTATGAGCTTAAAAAAAGCGAACCAAAACAGTCACAATTATTCTCAGCCTAAAACGAAACAAAACTCCATAGACAAAAACTCAAATTCAAGATTCATAAAAGCCTACCTAGAATTCACATTTTCTTCTCAGACTCTCTCAACGCCTCCTCCACACTCATCTTTTCCTTTTTTTAAAACACAATTTGTCCACAACTCTTGATCGTTGAAAATCAATTATAGAAAAGGATTCAATTAGGGTTTCAGCTTCAGCAAAATTATCAACGGTTTAAATTATAGAACAGATAACTCGATAAAGCATGACATCTGGCTGAGAATTCAGGAATAAGTCCGAATAATGCAAAGGTCCATCAAGTGTCAAACCAAAAGGAAACGAACCTTTGGGAATAAATTAAAGTATAAAAAGGAAAAGAACCATTAAAAATTTTAAATCATTTTGTTAAAAGCTTTGAAATAACAAAAACAATGCCTATGGAATTTTATACCAAGCTATATATCTCTTTTGTAGAAAAATCTGAATTAACTAGACATTTTGGTAGGAGAAATGAAAACTTCTTGCCAACTTACAATTAAAAAAAAAAAAGAAACAAAAACAACTAGTAAACCGTACTTCGAGCATGGAATAATTTACAAAATAGTGAATATATCTAATAAAATTGTGAATATATCTAATGAAATTGTGAAAAATCAGCAAGTGCAAACCATACTTCAGCAAAGTTTGGGATGAATAATTTACACTTTCCAACTAGTAAACCGTACTTCGAGCATTGAGGTCGTTTGGGATATGAATGTTTACACTTTATAGAGATATCAACGTTAGGTTCGGAACTGAAAAAAAAAAAAGGTAATATTCAGCCGAAATTAGTTATATAATACATGAACAAAGTTTCTAAGGTCATAACAAAAAGAAATAAAAAGAAAAGCAAAGAAGACGAGAATAGAATAATGAGAAAGTTTTGGAGGAGGAGGTTGAAGCTCCGGGCTTGGGAGTTGGATGTGACGGTATTCTCCCAAAAAGCCCTAATCCATCTTCACTTGATACGTTCAATATTGATTCACTCGTGCTGCAATTATCACATTTTATAAACTTGTCATCTCGTAAATTCTTATATGTGTACCTATTTTTTACATTTATAACACATCTTAATACCTTGTAGACGGAAAGTGGCATGATCCCAAACCTGTCAACAGAGAGAAACATTTTATTTAGATGGCTTTTTTTTTGTTTCTCGGCATATATGTGACGATAAGAGATTGACAGGTCCATATAAACACACAATCTAAACCTTGTAATATATCTAAAAAAAAAAAAAACCTTGTAATATAAATTTCACACAATTTTGTGGCAATTGACCAATTATACTGCCACCACTATAGTTTATTATTATTTGTTGTTCAAGTAGACACAGATACGATAAAATCACTAAATTCCAACTAATAAACATTTTTCTTAATCCAACATCAATATTTTAACTAGTGTACTAACTTATGATATAAAATAGTTCAAAATGACAAGTTGGAACACCAGCGGTAAGGATATGACTTATTAATCTGAATTTATTCCCGACACAAAAAAAAAATATATAGATTGAAGATCCAAAATTAATTCACTGGTTAGAGAAATAAACATATTCTTTTGAATTAAATTGTAACTAGAAATATAAGATGGAATTTTGAAAGACTTTACTTGGGTCAGCACTGATAGTGACAGCAGTTCCATCAAAATTGCAACTACTAGGGATTGGATTCTTCTGGTAATAACTGTTGAAGGCAAAAGAGGCATGTGCTCTTAACGAGTTAGGGTTATAACACTTTCCTCCTTCTTGTATCTCCGAGCAGTCTGCTCCACCAATCCCACAAGCGTAGTCCAAAGCTGCTTGTAACGCCATTTTTGCTACGTTCTCTCTCGCAACACACCAGCTCTCACCTGGGTAGGCTGCAACACGTGGTGGCGATGGAATCGTTAGGGGAGTTGTGGCCACGGCAGAAGCGTCAGAGTCGGAGTTAGGGACCACGGTTGTTGGAGTGGTGGTTGGATTTGTGGCTAATGGTGTGGTTATGTCTTTTTCTTCTTCTATTGGTTCACTACTAGCTTTTGTACCTGTCAAATCATAGTTTATGTTTTTATTCATGGATTAAGATGTTAAAAACATTTATAATGATGTCTAAGTCTAAGATTTTGTTGGTAAAGTTAGAACATTAATTATCATGTCTCTACCATATGTTTCACTAATTTGTAATTAGGTGGATAAAAAAGAAAAATCGAATTAAAGAAAACAAAAAGTAAAAAAAACGAAGACCAAACCTTAGAAACAAAAAACAAAAAGACAATAGAGAGTCTTTGAACTGAACAAGAAAAAGTAACGACTAGAATATTTACAAGCTTGGACTCCACACCAATTCACATGTGAAAAAAAGCAACTTCGTTTTTTTTTTTTTTTGAAACTGGAGAAGAATTACCTTTTCAGACTTTTGATGATAACAAAAAAAAACACGAATCTGGAAGAATAGAAATAGAAAATTGGATCTTTACCTAACAAAAACAATTTAGAAAATAAAAATAAAACTGCGACATAGATCAATGTTTAAAACAGCAAAAAATGTCCCAAGACATAGAATAACTTTCTGCAGCTTTTCAATAAAAAACTTCAAATTATTAAACGTTATTTTTTTTTTTTGGTTTTTCATTAAAAAAATTCAAGTTATGGGTAATATATATTTATACAGACTTTTTAAAAATATTTTAAATGTGACTATTTTCTGGAACAAAAGTTTTCATCTTCTTTGAATTAAAGATGGGTTGGAAAAGTAACCTGAGAAGAGGAAGGAAAGAAGAAGAAGAAGACTGGTTACTAGTCTGAAGCCTTTTCCCATTCCAAGAAACTAAACCCAAACTCTTCTCCTCTCTTAAAGCTTTTGTTTGAATCGTCCTGTCTTTTGTCAACGAATCTTTCAACTATATTTAGAGCGAGAGGGAGAGAAAGAGAAGCTATGTGTTTGGAACTTGAGTTTATGGAGTTGAAATAGGATGTAAGATTGCTGGAGAAATCAAGAGAGAGAGAGAGAGAGAGAGAGAGAGAGAGAGGTAATGATTTGTTTGGGATTCAGGTTTTGTGGGCAATGTATAATGTGGGCTGCTTCTAGTGAGTGATGTTAGTAATGATGGTTTTTTTCTTACACTTTTGATTCTTCTATTCCCTAGTTCCTCCCTTTTTTTTTCTTTTTTCCAATCACAATAAGGACTTTTCCATTAGTTTTCTTTCTTTCTTGTCCATTGAACCTCTCTACATAAGCACAAATAATATGCCGCTAAAATAAGCATAAACAAATTAGATGAGTAGTGGGCCTCACATAGCTACGAAAGACTAACTAAAGATATTTAGCATATCATTCATAAGAAAAGATTTTTAGCATAAATTAAGGATGTCATATAATGGATACACTAGAAAGTTAAAACAACAATGAATGAAATACTAGATTTCATCATACTCTCATTACATAGTCACAAAGTTTGGTAGTTGTAACATATATGTAGCTAGGATTCCATTTGAATTATACGTACGAGATCATAAGGTTAAACACTTGATCGGTCAAACTATGCAATCCGAGAAAATTGCACATCTTATTTTCAATCACTTGATCAAAGTTTCGAATCATTGAGTTACATGGATATGAATTTAATTTACTCCATGTAATTCAATGATTCAAAATTTTGATAAGTGATTGATTCTTTAGTTTTTTTAGTCTTTTTAATAGAAAGGTTTCTCTTTAACTTTTTTGTAAATATATTTTTGTTGATGAATATTAGAATTTAACCGAAAACAATTTAAATTTTCTTTGAAAAAAAAGAGTTATACCTAATTTGAAATAAAGAAAGGTAGCTGATAAATAATACTAATAGAATACTCTTGGTTTGATGTTCCTTTTACTTTTGGGGAAATATTGCAAACTAATTGATTTGACTTTATTTTGAAGTAGGACTCAAAAATGTTACAAACTCATAAGACTTACTTTTGACTAATCTCACACCAACTTTGTGTATTTATTATTCACAATTTTGTTACTGTACATTATTCATTCAGATCTACATTACTTTCTCATTGTAGCATCTAGGAAATAAACTAATTAATGTAGCATATATAACAATATAGTTAGACCCTTATTATTAAAGTTTGTCTCTTTAATTGCAGTGATTTCGGTACTTAGTTGAAAATTGTGGTACTATTGCGTTAATAGTTGCATTAGGGCATTTCCAACCCCACTCTAAATCCTACACCAAACTCTATTTTAGAGTAAAATCAGCTCCAACTTCACTCTATTTTCAACACAAAAATAGTGTAAACCTATTTTTTACTACCAAATATAGAGTAATCCTATTTTCCACTCTATTTTAGAGTTAAACTTTTTTATTTATAAACTAGTCCCTATAATTTTAAGATTTTTTATTTTCTGAGATATAATAATTTATTTAGCAAACAAAATTTTAAAATCTTTTAAAATTTTTTTAAATGTAAAATACAATGACATAAAACCATAAAATGATAATAAATAATAATAAAAAAAAAATTAAAAACTGAAATTAAAATACATAATATAAATTTAAAACAACAACAATTACTGATTTAATGAGTTAATAATCCGGTAAATCGCTTCTGGATCCACCCAAATTATTAAAATACTGTCCAAACGAATCAGGTTGAGGCGGATCTTGTTGATATTGTTGTTGTTAGGCCTTTTTTCGATAAATCCTTGTTTGTTCACTTTGAACATATGCACGAAGATTTGGATCCGGTATCGAGTTCAAGTCTTGGAACAAAAATTTGTTTTATTCTTTAAATTAATTCAATGCGTAGTTCTTACTTTGAATCTCCAAATGGTGTTGTCTTTGTGCATTTGTCTTTTTTAATTGCTCCAAAAGTAGCTTATTTCATTCTTCCCCAAAAATAATTTATTTTTGTTTTGTTATTTCTATGGTTAATTTTAAATATTTTCATAATTTTAAAAGTTTTAAAAGAAAAAAAAAATCAATTGGTTAATTTTAAAGTTTTATAAATAAAGTGTATTATTTAGCAATAAGTAACAAAATAAAAAATAAGAATAAACTTAGAATATTCTTTTAGAGGTAGAAAATAGAGTAATACATTGGAGAGAAATCCAACTCTATTTTAGAGTTAGTCTATTTTAGAGTAAAAAATAGTGCAATACATTAGAGATGCTCTTATACCCACCCAAAACAAAACTGTAAAGTAGAAATGTCCATTTAGAAAGAAAAAAAAAGAAAAAAAAAAGTTTTAGTTGTATAAGTTAACAAAAAAAACTGTATGAGCTAAGTTTTCGTCGTCTTTAACCATGCAAATTTTTATTTTTTTGGTTTTACAAAAACGTAATGCAAAGCGTATCATGTAAAGTTTAATTTAATAAATAAGAATTGTAAGTAAATTCAAGTTTTCAAGCTCATTGAACTGTGTATGGTGGATTTTAGTGGACAAAAATAAACAAGGGTGTGATACAACTTTCGGTGTTGCAAAGTAACCATAAGAAAGAAAGAAAAAAAAGTATAGTTCACTGTTTCTCGTTATATGAGTAATAATAGGGTACGAAAATGAGGAATCAATTAATATGAGGGCGAGTGGGGGCACACAAATTGGTTAACAACAACATATGAAATGAAAAAAGAGATTATCTTTTGGACCGACCCTATCACTACAAGAAAACAAGGATTTAGCGACTACAGATATAGTCGCTAAATAGTCGCTAAAATGTAAATTACGACTATTTAGCGACTAATCCATGTAGTCGTAAATATTCAGTCGCTAAAATAAATAGTCGTAACTTTAGTCGCTAATTTATGATTATTTTACGACTACACTTATTCGTCGTGCTGTATTCGTAGTGTATTCGCTAATTTTGCGACTAATATGCGACTAATTTAGCGACTAATATGCGACTACTGGCTGGATTTTGATGTATTCAGATAGAGTTAGTCGCTAAATAGTCGTAATTGCTAGTGACTATTTAGCGACTATTAGTGATTATTTTTATTTTTAATTAAGAATTACAAAAAATCATTTAAATTAATAAATTAAAAAGATGATTTAAATTGATAAACTACATAAATGATTTCAATTAATATATTACTGAATTTAGTTTCAGTAATAATATTAATTTAAAAAATTAAATTAAAAATTATTAAGGAATCAAAGAATTATTAATCTGAATAATATATATAAAACAATATGGTGTTTTTAACAAAAAAAAACATTACGGTGCATCAACTATCCAAACTATTTACACTTTCCAAATAAGAAAAGATTCAAGACAAGATATGTGTTTTGCAGCATAAATGTTGAATGTAGATTAAGTGTCAATCTTGCACTCAGACTAGAACAGCTGCTCAAACTTTTCAGACCAACGCCAGAAGAACACAAACTGAGATGATAAGTATAATGTAAGCTATGCACCTCACAGTCTGGCTATCCAATCCTCTCGGGCAATTGGTATTTGTAATAAATAACACCCTACAAGATGTTAGTAGCTATAAGTAAGCTAGAGTAACATGAAAGGTGCAAGAAGAGTAAGCAAAATAAACTTCGTCACCTGTGGAAGATGAGTAAGAGGATGATTGTATCGACAAGTGTTTCCATAGCCACACTGCCCAGTTTTCAGAAAAAACTGTCAATCTAGCTCACCGGGACGATCATGATATGGACTAGATTGCTCCATAATGTCTTCATTAACTTTCATCCTCCTGGAGGTATCTAAGAAAATCATAACACCAAGAACACGAGACAAGAACATTATCTATCTATATCACCAAAAAAACAAACTCAAATCATAATAATCCACTTTCCAAAGCCAATAAGACACTGTCAAACTTCAAATCACACAAAGAGCCATCAGAATCTAAACTATTAACAATTTTGAATACATCATCAGAGAACAATATTCCACTATGTAAAAAACGTGATCTTTATCTTCCATAAATGTTGAAGAAGCATTCAGAATTAATGATCCGACACAGCAAATCCAACAAGATAGCTCCAAAAATACAAATTCTTATTCACCTCCTTAGAAGAGCACATAGCGTCAAGCTCATCACGGGAGCAGCAACAAACTACAATGGGAAGCCATGGACGACGACCTAAAATACCTAAATGATTAACAAAATACAAACAAAAGCACTAATACAGTCAAAGGCGAGTTACAGAGCACCCTAATTAAGCTCTCCTAAGGAAAAAAAAAAAACCAATTGCCAAATCAATCGACTACGCCCTTCACTGATATCTTCAATCCCTATATATACTCTAAATCTCCTATAAAGCTCTAAGTATCTTTCTAACACTAATATATGAGCATGAAAGATTAAGAAATATTTAACAATTGAGTAACAACCTAACTTTAAGATGGAAAACCTTTATTTTAACTTCCTAACTTTAGATTTGGTAAAAGAATACGCAAGTTTTCTAACCAAGCAAGTGTGTAACAAGCAGTGTAAACAATACAAAGTATGATGAAAGGGTTCTCAGCAGATAAAGAAGAAAGGGAACCTGTTAAATTAAGCATCACAATCCTCTAATTTTGGAAATAATTTAGCTCCGTAAGGATCTTCTTTCATATGAATGAATTTCAGCAAGGATACCCTAAAGGTGGATTTCAATCGCAAGAAAAGGATAGAAACAGAGATAAAATCGATGAGTAGAACGAATCTAGCTTCCATCACGAACCGAAGATCGTTCCGGGAAGTAAAACGAAAACGACGAACTCACTAGGTTAGAATTTCTAGAGCGAAAATTGGAGAATAGAGATTTGACTGCAAGAGAAGAGGGGAGATGAATCTCGCATCAGGAAATCTGAAAGGCGAGAGAGTCGTTGTGATTCCTCTTCTTCTGATGCTGCTTTAGATGAAGTAAAAGCATCAAAATCCTCTTAACTAGGCTGCGATTCCTGAGCTTGCACATTTGGATCTTTAAGAGGAGGTTGAGTTTTGAGAGGGAGAGGTCCCTAATCGATGCCGAAGAGTGCGGTGGTTGGAGAAACATGGACAAGACCGACGACATCTCCGGGATTGATGTAGTGATCTACAGCCAACGGACGGCGAAGGAACTTTCGTCAAAGAGATCAATGGCGACTCCGATTTTACGACAAGCTCCAACGGTGGGAGTTGGAGCTGCGGCGGAGGACGAGAGTAAGAAAGAGTTCGAGAGAGAGAGAGAGAGTAAGAGTTCGAGCGATTAGGTTTGCTCAGAAGAAAAATAAAAGCTTCAAGTAAAGTGAATAACACACAATATTAGTCGTAACTTAGTAGTAAAAAAGCGATCCGACATACTAGTCGCTTTTTAGTCGCTAAAATAGCGACTATAGTTTACTGACTGAAATGTAGTCGTAAATTGGTCGTAAAATAGTGACTACTATAGCTACTACGCTCATTGGTCGTAAAAGAGCGACTCAGTTACGACTAAATTTTATTAGTCACCAAATAGTCGGAAAACAGTGGCTAATTAGTTGCATATTTTAGCGACTAATTGTTTAGTCGCTAATTGTAGTCGGTAAAACGCTATTTTCTTGTAGTGTATCCAAATTTGGATTCATGTAATCTCATGACTCTTGGTCATAGGAAAAGAATGTATCACTCCTCTTCTGATTTTTTTTTTTTTTTTAATCAGTTTTCATTAAAGGAATAGATGGATAGAAAGTTTGATCCACACTTCGGATCTTACAAAATAACTAAGTTATTTCTATCGGGAATTTTGTAAAATATTATTTTCGATCATTTTATCGAACGAAGTTAATTTCTATATTAGTTCAACTCAAAAAAATTTTTTTAATCAATTTATCAAGTATAACATTTTTTATTATCGTCTTAGAACATTTGAATGGGATTTGACCGTTAAAAAAGCAAAAAAAAATGTTTTTTTTTATAATTAAAACACATAGAAATGTTTTACATTTTTACTAGGAATGCAACTTCCGTTGTCTATTGTAACCATGTAGACAGAAAAGATAAATCTAGCTCTAGTGAAAGTATGAAAATGGTTATATATACATATTTCAATGATACACTAGCTAGTCTAAAACGTCTAACACTTGCTATTTTTATTTTATTTTTGTCAAAAAGTCTTTGTAATTTAACGTTCCATGTCTATGAATTAATTTTACCTTATAAAATAATAAGTCAAGAGTGATTTAAGATCCCTATTATTCAATACGAAAAAAATGTCTAGGACGAAAGCCCTAAAAACTCTATGATATTTGTTATAGGCACAGTCAAACAAAGTTCATAACCTCTTACGCTACATCTTAGGATACTTCTAAATCTTCTTGCACTCTTTTTAGAAACGCATTACAATAAACAAAACAACACAAACAAGAATGCAGAAGAAGTGGCTCGAGATCCTACTCTTTCACACTTTCATTGATTCATCATCCTTATCACCACAAAGACTCAGAGTGATGAACAGAATCATATCAAAGGAAGGATCAGACTTGATCCAACGCAAACTCTCTCAACACACTTCCTTCTTCGGTATCAAGCTCTGGATCCTCATCACAGCTTCTGCCTCTATAGCCTTCCTCTTAGTTCTGATCGTTTCTGTCTTCCTCTGTTTCATCTTTCACAAGAGAAAATGTAGACAAGAACCATTCAGACTAAGATCAAAACTTTGTCTCCCTTTGTCACACATTCCCCTGAATAACAAACGACAGATTCCATACAACCATTGCGGCGATGATGTAGAGAGCCACAGAATCTCTCAGGTTGGTTGGTCCTCTGCTCATCTTTCTTACTACACCCGCAGCTTCTCCTCTACCGGCAGCTTTGGAAGCTTCAATGTGTTTACGTTCATGGAGATCAAGAATGTGACAGATGGTTTTGCAGATTATAATCTTATTACTAAAGGTGATTCTTCAACGGTGTATCGCGGAATCTTGATGGGTACAGTCACTGTTGCTGTCAAACGTTTCTTTCCCATCCATCAAAGGTTTTTACATTTTTGCTTGATCCTTTCAAATATCTTAGAATCATAATATTTTGATCTGAGACAATGGTGAAATCAGGTATGAAGATAAAGATTTCATAACAAGAGCTGAGATGATTGCAAATGTTAGACACAAGAATGTTGTGAGACTTCTTGGATACTGCATTGAAGGAGATGAGAGGTATATGTATTATTTTACCTCTGATATGTGACTTAAAATGTTGACTCATACTAAAGTATGAATGAACTTTAGGGTTCTTGTTTATGAATATGTCGAGAAAGGCGATTTGCACGACTGGCTTCATGGATCTGCTGGGAGAAATCGGCCTCTGACCTGGAGAAAGAGAATGAAGATAATTCAAGGAGTAGCAAAAGGGTCTGATGATCTTTTCTAAATACTATTTCAACCAAAAAAATTTATTATGCATGAATGATTGTGATGCGTAATGATGTTTGTGTTCTGATCAGCCTCGCGTATTTTCACGACGACATTGAGCCAAAGATCACTCATCAAGACATAAGACCAAGCAAGATTCTTCTTGATCATCAATGGAACCCAAAGATACTAGATGTTGGATTCATCGGTCATAGTGATATTCCAACTTTGGTTCCTTCACCTGGTAATCTGGATGAGAAAATCGACGTTCATTGCTTCGGGACTTTGATAATGGAGCTTGTCTCTGGGAGAGTCTCTGCAGACCAAACTTCACCACATGTGAGAGTGCATTTACATAATACATATTTTATCACAAAATCCATTATATTGTTAGCTTAACGTAACAATATTGTTCTTGGCAGGTTTATCTAGTGGATTGGATCAAAGATATGGTGGCAAATCATATGATAGTAGAAGTTCTTGATCCTAGCCTGCCTGAATTTCCTACAATGAAGGAACTCAAACGGATTGTGTTGATTGCCTTACGCTGTGTTGATCCTGAAATAGAACAGAGACCTAATATGGGAGATGTGATTCACATGCTCCAACCACATGACTTGCTACTGAGTAACAATGTAATGAAAAGTTTGACATTTTAGTTGCTTGTTCCTCAAGCTAAATCGATAAATTTGTTCAATTTTTATCCTTAATTTTTTATGTTTCTGGTGCCAGGCAATACAGCCTAAGAAGATTATCCGGTCACACGAGGTTTCTGCAATCAGTATCATCAGCCAATGAAAAACCCAAGCAGCAACAAAATGATTGCTAATTTTGGATTATCTGCTATGTATTTTCTACATAAAGGATCCTTTTAAACTTCTTTCACAGCAGTCTCAGACTCATTCTGCCAAGTCGGAAAAAATTTCTGACCTTCCAGTTCATCTTATGAGCTCGTCCTAGGGGAAGAAATGCAAACGGATCCAACATATTTTCAAGAAAATTGTAAGATTCGAAGATTCGAACCCAGTCCAGTTGGGTTCACTATTTAACGCTTTTTTTAAACATGTTTAACCTAGGGTTTATCTAAGTTAGTTTGGGATCCAAATCATTAACTAAAATTTTGAAGAAAATTGTCTTTTCCTTTTGATGCAATATTAATTTTTTTTAAAAAATCTATCTCTATTGTTTATCTATTTGTGTCTAATTTATTTTGATGTTTATTTCCATTTTTTTTACATATGTGTGAGTTTTTATTGGATATTAACCTAAATCTAACAAAACTAAACTAAACCTAACCTAAATCTAACAAAACTAATCTAAAAAATTAATTATAAAATTAATTTAACCTAAAATCTAATAAATTTCTAAATTCTAACAAAACCTAATTCTAAAAACAAACAAATTTAAATCTAACAAATCTAAATCTAAAACTAACAAAACCTAATTCTAAAAACAAAACTAACTAAATTACAAAACCTAACCTAAATCTAACAAAACTAATCTAAAAAATTAATTATAAAATTAATTTAACCTAAAATCTAATAAATTTCTAAATTCTAACAAAACCTAATTCTAAAAACAAACAAATTTAAATCTAACAAATCTAAAT